>JAWQRJ010000337.1:0-22409 GCA_033557515.1 Diorygopyx duplodentatus
CAATACATTCGATGACCCCAAGTGTGCCGACACCTTGAAGCTTTTCGACTGTTTCGATTTCGATCCGTCACATTAAATTTTCGCAATTTTTGCCGATTTTCAAACGCTCATAAAAAAATAAACCGCCTTAAGTGAGAGTCGAGACCTACCTCAATGGATTTCTCGTACGTTAATGTCTATATCCTGCAAATATCACCAAACTTGAGTGGCGTTTAAAAAACCGTCCTATGGACAAATAAATAAATAAATATACAATTTTTGCGCGTTTAATATAATACTGGATAATTTTCTGGCATTTAAAGTTTTCTTATTTCAAAATTCAGTTTTGTAAAGAATGTACGTAAGAATGCCCCGCCGCACAGTGTTTCCTTTTCAAGATGTTAAAATCTAAGGTCGGTATTTCGATTTTTTTCCAATCGGGTCTTGTACAGGGGCTTTGGGGCATTAGCAACCCGAAGGACAGGTTCCTAGGCGCATTAACTGAGGCAGGGGAACAGTTCAAAAGATACGGTTTGAGCAGCTGGACGTTCAGCGCGCTTGGCGCTGTGCCGAGCGGAGTAATTAAATGTAGTTTGACACTTGTATTTAGACAGAAATCTGACAATTCTGACAAAAGACAGTTTATATCGTAGTGCACCCATTATTTTTCTCATAAGCACCTTCACTCATTTCCTCCAAATTAATACGCTCTGTTGACCTTGCTACTGTAAAAGGAATTCTCGCATCGGCACGTAGTTCGGACGAAAGCAAAACTGACGTACTAAATGATTAAATCAGAAAAGGATAAACAGCGCAATAAAGGCGAGACCATATGTGGCAACCACGTGACTACGCTGACAAATCGTGTAACGCAACAGGTACGGTTTTGTTATCACAACAAGCCTGCGCTATAAAGAAGCATTTTTTTGTAGAAAACAAGCAGCTAATATTCATATTTACGTACAGTGCCGCCTCACTATCAGATGATGCCGACTTCTTCATTTCATCTATTGTTCCCATCGCGTTGATCACAGTCTTTCCGTTGCCCATTGGTTCATTGCACCAGGACGGCGAGTTAATAGAAGTCCTGGGCGATACCTGGTCGAGTGTCAGTTTTTCCGGATAGACCATTCTCTGGAAAAGAGAAGAAGGTAGAGTTGTAGACGTGCGAAGCCCAACTGGCTTTTCGCAACAGCTGACGCGGGAGTAGGCTGTGGAAAGCTAGGGTGTCGTGACAGGGACCCACTAGATCGCGTTCGAGCGTCGGATGGGATGAAGCCGCCCTGATTGCTGATTAGACGGACTACTTACTTACCTTCTTGAAACGGTATACGTTTTCCATCGTCGATTATTAATGCACCTTGCGTGTCATTCGGACGGGCACTGGAAAAAGGCCCTTATTCGGGCGGACCGCGACCTACGGCGCAGTTGCCATGGCAACTGGATGGCTGTTGCACAACACGGTCGGCGCTATCGATTGCGCTGACGGTCCGACGCCCCGCGCTTTTGCCTTCGACCGTCGCGTCGGATGAGCACCCGATTGGAGACGGGCTTAATTGCCGTATTTATATTCAATTGGCGATGGTGTTAATGAACGTGACGTGGGTGGTCCGATTTCGTTTCACTTTTGATGGGTTATGACGGCGTGGTCTAACCGAAAGGTATTTGCATACGTGCAGGCACTTTGTTCTAACAATCAGGATGGAGATGCATATGCATGACATCCCCTGACCACCCTTCACATCTTGTTGTCGTCGTCCAAGTCAGAATTGCTGGAGGAAGCGTCGATGAGAATGAAGAAACTCTCACATGTCCATTGTCCATGCGAAAGCATGTTAATGCCTATTATCAGCTCTCTGATCCACGCATCTTTGACCCATCATGTTGCAGTTTTGGTACTATCCCGATGAGTTGCTCTAAGTAGTCAGCGAAAGTCAGTAAAAAAAATCCAAAAGTTTATGTTTCTTCAGGAATCACTGTCGTCTGTGCACTTGTTGATGTTTCACTATCGTCCAATGCTCGCTTACGCCCACTTAAAAAATTATCCATGATTCTGTATACATACACTGTGTAATTCTACTGCTATTTGAATATCGTGAATTGCAGATAACACGCAAACTACAACATACACATTCACGGTAGAGGCAGAAGGATCGACTCGACTCAGACTGGTTGGAACTGAACGAGATGCAGCATTTATATACGCCGCGCAGACGGCGTCTAGAATGTTCGAGACAAATCAAGAATTCAAGAAATTAAGAATTGTGAGAAACACCTATACAATTGATCAACGATTCGATTAGATTCTAATTTTTCATCAGGATCTCTAAAAACCGCAAACAAAAAGGTAAATTGGGTAGCCTACAAACTAGTTATGAATTTTGGCATTTATGTAACTTAGGTTGGTTGATTTCATAGGGTGAAAAATATATAGGGTGAAAAATTAATGCAGGTAGCATTTGAAAATGGAGCTATCAAGATATTTCACATGTTTAGTTCTTGACAACGTTGACAAGTCCTTACTGTGTTCTAAAATGGCAATAATAGTGACTCCAATGTTGATATTATCAATTTATTTGTTATTCATGGTCATTTAACGAAAAATATACGTATTTGCCGCCGCTTAATAGAACAAAATTCAGAAGGTTACTGGATCAATACGAAAAGCTAAACCAGTCGCGAATGACGAGAACACTGTCACTACGACTTTAGCTTATAATGTAGCTACTATTTTAGCTTATTTTTATGGTAATCTAAGACATAAATTACTAAATATAATGTTCAAATCGTTCTCCATTTCTTTCCAAACTAATCACAATTCTTGATTGGACTCCATTGACAGTTGCATTTCGAATTTGAATTGGATCTAATGCATCAAAAGCTCCACGAACTCGATTTACCAATTCTTCTCGGGTGTTCCCCGGAGTAGAATACACAGTACTTTTGATATAACCTCACAGATAAAAATCCATCGGAGTGAGGTTTGACGATTTTGCAGACCGGTTTCATTGGCCCAATCTTCGAAACCATCTGTCTTCGAAGGCATTTATCAATTAATGAGTCACATGAGCAGTGCAGTGCGCTGGCGCCCCATCTAATTGTTACCAGTACGCTTGTACTTCATTTAATGTTAAGTACCTGGAAGGCCGAGCTCGCGCGGGGGATAAAAACGCAAAAAAACATTCTTTCCCACCCAGAGAGCTTGCTGGTCTTTTAGTTTCGGTGGCGTCATGGTGTGGTGAAATGTAAAACTGGCTCCCTATATCCGCAACCTAGCTATAATAAGCATAAACTCATTTTTGGCTATCTTAATTCATTTCCCGCGAGCAAAACACTTTTTGTTTCCATGTGCAATAAGTTGTAGTTGAATATGTACATTTTCATTATAATTGACAGCTACACACCAAATTATTAGTGGCAAATAACCTTTTCTGTTATTGAAGTTTTTTCCCTTATTCAGCCCGCCCCTCTCTAATATGAAATTGAAATCTAAGCATTTGCAAAGGATGCTGTGAATACTACTAACTCTAAATTTAGCACAAGTATGCTATTATATCTTGAGCGTCCCTAAAGTGGGAATAAATCCTTACCTTCCAATATTGTATTGAACGTTAAAGAAAGCGTTGAAGAAAATCAAGAAAGCAAGTTGGAAGTCATTTGGCTCAGTGTAAGAGGGAAACACGAATTGCTTGTTTATAGTATGTGTTAATGTGTGAATACTTGAAAGACCGAGCTCGCTCGGGGGATAAAAAAACATTGTTTCTCACCCCTAACAGAGTTTGCTGGTCGCTTAGTTTTGGTAGCGCCATCGCGTGTTGAAATGTAAAACCAACAGACCGAGCTAGTTCCGTTCTACCAGCACACGATGCCTCCCTATATCCGCAACCCATAATAAGTAAAAACTCATTTTTTATACCTTAAAACGACTTTTTTGAACGTCTGCATATATCTCAATCAATATCCCGCGGGTAAAACAAAAAAAACCTTTTTTGTTTCCATGTGCGGTTACCTTGGGGCACGCTTTTTCAATACTGTTTCGCTGTCCGCCGATAAATCCCGCCAGTAGTTCTGTATCGATGTTTTCCACGTGATTTCCTCAATTTTATTTATTTAAGACATTCGATGAAAATAATAAACTTAATTTAATAAATTATTTATATATTTAATAGATTTATTTCGAATAACGTTTTTCAAATTCAATGTTTAACTATTGTATTTATAACCTTTTTCATCTAAATATTACACTTTCTAATTTTTAATGTTTTTTTTTCTTTGTTACTCCAAAAATTGTTTCTAAGGTCATGAACCCAAAAAAAAAGTTGGGACTAATAAACTAATTTGAAATTAAGATACATTTTATTTGTATGGTTGCTAGAAGTTTACTGATGTAAAAAGAAGCCTGGATAAATTTAAAACCATCAACAAAATAAAATGAAAATTTTGGATATTTGATAAAATAATAAGGTTTTTAATTAGATTCCAGGAGACTTATATAAAGTCTCCCTTAATCTGTAAACAGTTAATGACAGAAATAATTTTTTTAACGTGCATAGCCTTTCCAAACTACGTTTTTGTACTTGAAAAAAACAATTACTTTATATTCATCTATAAAAAAATTAAAAAATCCACATTTTAGACCAAAAAGTTTAAATTTAAAGTTCACTCCAGGAGACCTAAATATTTTCCTCACAATTTTATTTATTTACGATATAAAATGATTTTAGTGAAAGTCGAGACATCGATTCCTGACACCAGATTATTGAAATCCTGTAAATATCGGTCGGCAACTTAAAGCCGTCTTCAGGATCTGGGGAATGCATACACACACACACACACACACACATACAAGATTAGTGCGTGTAATAGTATAGGATGTCTCTAAAAAGTCTGCCACCACGGTTCTTAGGATTTCCAAATGTCTTACCCCATTTAAAATGTCGTCGTAAATGAAATAAAATACCTAAATTGGTTGTACAACAAACAAAATAAGTTGAAATTAAATATATTTTGAAAGTTTGGATCACGCGTGACATGAGAAGAGCTTTTCGTATTGCTCCAGTTACCTTCTGAATTTTGTTCTATTACGCGGCGGCAAATACGTATATTTTTCGTTAAATGACCATGAATAATAAATCAATTCACAATATCAACATTGGAGTAATTATTAGTTACCATTTTAGAACACAGTAAGGACTTGTCTCAATATTGTCAAGAATTAAACATGTGAAATATCTTGACAACTCGATTTTCAAATGATATCTGCATTCACCCTAAATATGAAATCAACCAATCTAAGTTACGTAAACGTCAAAATTGATAACTAATTGGTAGGCATCCCAATTTACAACAAATGAATGTGTTTGTCAAAGGATCGGTTTTGCAGCAAGAGCCCGAGAAACCTTAAATAATCGGAAAAGGATACATTTTAGGCATAGGGAAACCTAATACCGTACGAGGATTTTAATTCTACATTCGATAAGATAAAAATATTTGGTAGGTGCCGTTTAAAAAAGAATCACTTTTCAATTGTTTGTCATTTAAAGTGTTACCAAATGTTTAGAAGTAAACGGCCGCCATATTGAACATCTTTTGTAGGAAAATTATGGTTGGTTGTTATCGTGTTTATTGTTACTATGTTTATTGTTACTATGTTTATTGTTATCATGTTTACTGTTACCATGTTTATTACTTCCATGTTCATTGCTACCATATTTGTTGCTTCTATCTTTCCCTTTTTTGCAATTTATTGACGTACTAAATTTGAACAGAGCTGTTTTTTCAGAAAACCTTTTTTCTTTATATCTACTAAAACACAAAAGATAATAAATACCAGATATGCAGCCTTTTGCTTTGAAAACAAAACATACTTCTTAATCATGGATAGTTTGATGTGGATTAAAATCTGTAGAGAATACGATTTTTCTTCATATCTCCTAAACTATGAAAGATAAATACCTCGAACCTTATATCGTTGGAAAGAAAAAAAATCAATTTAATAGTGTCAAAATCACTATGGTTTCTATTTAAAAAATACAACTGGGTCATATCTCTAAACTGGTGCAAGTTAAAAAATATATTTATAATTTATCCTACCGAATGTTTTGATATCCACAACTTTTTCCCTCGAATTTTTTTGATACGATAAATAATATGGAAAATATTCACTTTTGAAGAAAATGAGTAGTAGGCTATATCTAGTAGGCGATGTATTTTCTTGGAAAAACAAAAGAAGGCCTGAACAGCTTAGATAAACACCCCCATATTGTTCCATTTAACCAAGTCGGTAGCTCTTACCGTTTCTAAGATACCAATGGTGAGCATCGAATTTGGGACATGTATATGTAATATTTTTGTGAAGAATATGATATGGTGAAAACAAAGGAACAATTGAACATCGGATGTTGAAGAAAACATACTTCTTCATCATGGATAGTGTGATGTGGATTAAAATCTGTAGAGAATACGATTTTTCTTCATATCTGCTAAACTATCAAAGATAAATACCTCGAACCTTATATCGTTGGAAAGAAAAAAGTCAAGTAATTTAATAGTGTCAAAATCAACTATGGTTTCTATTTAAAAAATACAACTTGGTCATATCTCGAAACTGGTGCAAGTTAAAAAGATATTTATAATTTATCCTACCGAATGTTTTGATATCCACAGCTTTTTCCCTCCAATTTTTTTGATACGATAAATAATATGGAAAATATTCACTTTTGAAGAAAATGAGTAGTAGGCTACATCTAGTAGGCGATGTATTTTCTTGGAAAAACAAAAGAAGGCCTGAACAGCTTAGATAAACATCCCCATATTGTTCCATTTAACCAAGTCTGTAGCTCTTACTGTTCCTAAAATACCAATGGTGAGCATCGAATTTGGGACATGTATATGTAATATTTTTGTGAAGAATATGATATGGTGAAAACAAAGGAACAATTGAACATCGGGTGTTGAAGAAAACATACTTCTTAATCATGGATAGTGTGATGTGGATTAAAATCTGTAGAGAATGCGATTTTTCTTCATATCTCCTAAACTATGAAAGATAAATACCTCGAACCTTATATCGTTGGAAAGAAAAAAAATCAAGTAATTTAATAGTGTCAAAATCAACTATGGTTTCTATTTAAAAAATACAACTGGGTCATATCTCGAAACTGGTGCAAGTTAAAAAATATATTTATAATTTATCCTACCGAATGTTTTGATATCCACAGCTTTTTCCCTCGAATTTTTCTGATACGATAAATAATATGGAAAATATTCACTTTTGAAGAAAATTAGTAGTAGGCTATATCTAGTAGGCGATGTATTTTCTTGGAAAAACAAAAGAAGGTCTGAACAGCTTAGATAAACATCCCCATATTGTTCCATTTAACCAAGTCTGTAGCTCTTACCGTTTCTAAGATACCAATGGTGAGCATCGAATTTGGGACATGTATATGTAATATTTTTGAGTAGAATATGATATGGTGAAAACAAAGGAACAATTAAACATCTGGTTTTGGGGTTTCACGAAAAAAAAAACATTTTTTTAACTGGAACACCTGTATATTTTTGCTTTGTTGAAAATATGGGAACATTGTGAATAAAAAATGTATAACCATCCCAAAATTGAAAATTAAGATTTTATTTCACTATTAATATTAATAATTAATTAAATCCATAGTGAATTTTTGTGTTTTGTGCTCATGGGATGTAGGTGCAGTACCTCTAGCTGCGTTTACCCTGAATCTTTCAGTACTAGTTGATTACAAAAAGTCGTTATAACGTTTAGGTATGAAAGTTGAAATTTCTTAGACAAATAAATGTAAATTTGAATTACATCCATCATTGTCTACCGTTTATTGGGCACATATTCTACCGAATACCGTTCGTGTGTTATGCATAGGTCAATACATTCTGCATTCAAGCTTGTGGCATTTAGAAAACCATATCCGTTTTCACTTTTGTTTGAAGACTTAATCTGTTCACTTTGTAGGCTAATTCTTTTAACTTTGAAACAAAAATAATGAACAATATGGAAATAAGGAATCCAGTTTTCATTTGGATTTTTTTACGTACTTGTGATATTTCCTAGTAAATAAAAACGTTTTGTAAATAGGCGAAGAGCTAACAAAAGCCTAGAAATCATTTACTGTTACTTATTTAAAACAATTATGTTTTAATGAGAAAAATGCTTCATGGTTATTATAACTATTCATACAACAACACTTTTATTAGTTCCACTATTATAAAGTACCACCATAAAATATCTAGTATTTTATGTACAGTTAGTTAACTCTCCATCCAGCGTAAAATAGCGTCATCCTTGGTTTCATTTCCTTTTTTTTGCGCAGTTACCTTTACATTCAAAGAACGTCATTCGTGATTTTTTTTTGTTAATTGCGAATTATTAACACAAGGTTTACAAACCGGAAGCCACGTTCCGGTTTCTCCGAGATAGGTAGTAATACAAGTTTCTTATCGCGTAGAAAACCTCATGTGCCAAAGGCTATCTTTTGGGTAACGCGTGCTTGGCAGAAAACTAAAAATCCCACAGGAAGCGTCGTCGTTATCTGTTCCAAGAATAAACTCCGCAGGTCTCGGTGATGGATGATAAGAAGGACCCTTGCGGAATGACAAGTTTGTAGCTTGCAATTAGCGACGGGATTAATGAAGTCTTTGTCAACTACTCAATTTGATAAAACGGTCATTAATTCGTTGGACAGATAACGTTTAAGACATAGAAAAATTAACACGATCGACCCAGCATTAATTACTATGTAGTTTGTATGCGAATAACGTTTATTACAAGGCATACATAAACAACAAGAAACTTTCGACATCGTTTAAGTTTACACAAACAATGATCATCAAATTATAATCACAAGCAAATTGTTATGAAGTAATTATATTTACTTCCTTGGACGCAAGTTTTTCTTTCTTATCATTACCATTATTTAGGTTTGAACTATGTAATGGGAGAATTTTATTTTATATCTATTGAGACATATTACTTCGTTTATTAATCTGAAAACTGTTTTTCTTTGTGTTAATATAATGGAACAGATGATTATTCGTCTTCACTTGTGCTTATTAATTAGTTTTATTTCCCTTAATTCAAACTACTAACAATAAGTGTATGTAATAAGGTGCAATAACAATATTCCTAACACAACAATATTACTTAGGTTTAGGTGGAAGCTGTTGCCTCCAAAACTCTTGTCTCTTATTTAAATATTCAACAGCACCTTTAATGCAATCGATAATCTGATTATCGTTATCTTTGAACTGACACTTGATATCGGGATTATTTAGTAAATTCTCCAAGTAATCCTTATCCGCACCCAATTCCCTTAACAGAGCACTATTTCTAGACGCTGCATTTCTTCGCGTTCGGGATCTGGCTCTGGCAACAGCTTTCTCGGTCTTCGTATCGACTGTTGTGGCAGTCTTCGGCGTTTCTACTTTGCTCGAGACGCTCTGCTTTGTTGCGCTTCTGGTGGGCGCTTTCTTCGGAAAAGCTCCCCCAATGGCGTTCTCGATTGCCTTCTGGGCCTTCTGAACACCTAATTTAAAGCCCTCGTGGTCTGGCCTGAGGCGAAGTCCTCTGTGGTAGTACATCAAGCTGTGTTCGAAGTCACCCAAGTAATACAAGGATTCTGCCTTTTGAAACACGGCTTTTATGAAGGTTTTGTCTATCGATATGGCTGTTTCGGCGTCTTTAAGTCCGTTTTCTGGTTGTCCCAATAGTAGGTAGCATTTACTTCGGGCTACTAATGCGTTTTTCTCGTTTGGATTTAATTGCAGAGCCTGCAAAGAAATATTAAAAATTTTAGATAAAAGAGTCTGAAGAAATTAGTATTCATTTGTTACATACATCATTTTAAATATGTAGACGATATGCAATTTTGATAATCAGTTGAAAGACAGTTGTTTTGAGAGTGTCTTTATAAAAACCCAAGTACTGAACAAACCGAATGTTTTCCACAAGTAGTTAAGTACACAGTAGTAATAGCTCCAAAGCAAGTGGAAAAGTTGATTTAAGCTGTTGGTGTAATGGGTTTTGGGCATTACTCCACAATTTGCTAATCAAAAAAGTTAAATATTGCCAAAAAAATTATTTACTGCTTAGAAAGAAACATTTTTGGCTATTATAATTTTATTTTATAACCTATTTATGCTTTAATTTGCAAGAAACAACTAAAAACTTCTGTAAAGTTGTATTGTCTAACGTAAATTGACTAACGTAATTTATTGATGATGTATTTACTTCGTAATTTACTTATTTAATACCCCAAGAAATAACAAAAAGCTGTAAAACTGCAATTTATATTTTTGGAAAATTGTATTGGGAAGTTTTTGCAATATTAAAAAAACTATGAACATCCCACATTTTGAATATTCCACATGTGGGAATATTTGTTTTTGTTGCATACTGATATTTTTTATGTAAAAATTATTATCATTGTAAAAAATTCTTCTACAATTGGAACAAAAAGCAATGTTTTCATAAACAAAAACTATTTCTATCTTCCCAGAAAATTTTTAGCTTTCAAAGTTGTGACTTTCCCTGGAGAATATGCAAAATTTTACAATTTCTATTATAATTTTCATTGTTGTTATAATTTTTATTTTATATATTTTGTAGTGAATTAATAATAATAATATTTTAAATTATTGTTTACGAGGTATTGTTTATTTATTTATCATTTATAATTTTTATTCTTGTTTTTTTATGATTTATTTCGTTATTTCTTTTTAATTTTAGGTACAATATTGTATAGGGTACATTAGTCGCATTGAATACATATACTTATTTCTGACCACGGGTGCAACGATTTAGAAATATGGTGATGGCTCTTTATTTGGAAGGTGCACTCTCTCGACAATTAATTAAAATATATTGGTGTTTCACTGAAATTTAGAAATTCTCTAACTGTGCGCATGTTTCGAGAATTGTAATTCTTTGCAGTTTTGGGAGTAAACTTTTAATTCTAAAGCTTTAATACTGGCTTTTCAATTTTTACTAATCAACTCTGTAACAGAAATAACTATTGGAAGTACTTGAACATCTATCAGAGTATTATATAAAAAAGATGATTTATTTTAAATACTTTTTTGACTTCTTTCTTTATGTCAAACCTATATCCAGATTCTTTCAGGATATTAGTGGAGAGAAAGTCGTGTGAGTAAGCCACGCCAACTGTCATCGATATATCCAGCTATCTTATTGCAGATAACTGAAGATATAATTTTGTATAACGTGTTAAGGTAGATAATAGGTCTAAATTTTTTTTGAGTCTAAGATATTTTCGGATTTTGGTTACAGAAATATTCTACCTTCAGTTAAATATTAATAATAGGTACCATTTTTGTTAAAAAAAAATTGTCACGTGCAAGAAATATACTATAGAGTGTGTGCATCATTTATACTTTAAAATTTCTTGG
Organism: Diorygopyx duplodentatus; assembly: GCA_033557515.1. Classification (NCBI taxonomy): domain Eukaryota; kingdom Metazoa; phylum Arthropoda; class Insecta; order Coleoptera; family Scarabaeidae; genus Diorygopyx; species Diorygopyx duplodentatus. Next base: position 11,416 of record JAWQRJ010000337.1, read on the forward strand.
AAAACTTTTGAAAATATTTTTTATTTTTCATAAATCATCAAAATATTACAATAAATAATATTAAAAAAACAGGAGCTGTTTAATAACATATTAATATCTGTTCACAAATATTCAATTAAAATTTGTGAACAAATATGTCGACACATGTAAAAAGTCTTCAAAACATGTAAAAATTAAATTTCAATTAAATATTATTTTTAATTACTTTCATGTAACATTTCTACAAACACATGTACGTTATTATTAGTTTTGTGTTTTTCGAAATCCTTATTCCAAAATCAGTCTATTTATTCCCCCCCTTTGGTTTTTGTTTTTCTATTTATTGTCACTTGTTTATATGGTACTTACTGTTGATTTATTTTGGTGGAGGTTCCTTAAAAGCAAGGTTTACCAAAAAGTGCCCAGAAGTCGCGAAAATGTGATCAAACGTATTAGAAATTCTTGCAAATTGATAGAGAGCCTACATTATTTTTTCCTCTTCAAAAAGTTTTCTCAAAAGATTTATGATTGTTTGCTTCACTTGTTTGGTAAAATGTTTTGACATATTTTGAGTTAGCACTGGTTACATCCAAGTAAAACGAAATAAACTGACTGCCAAATACAAAAAAAATCATTGTTTTATAGGAATGTATCACTCTTTACCACAACAACAACTTTGTTTTCGCTTACTATTTAGTATTTTTGTATATGGCAGAAACCACCAGAGTCCGACACCGACTATACGGGCGTAGCTAAATCGCCGCGGTGTCGCACATCGCTTTGTATATTGGTATTCGCTCTCAAAAATAAAATAATAATCTTGGTGTGATTTCTGTATAACAGCAAAATGTAAAATCAAATAAGAATTCTGTAGAACTCACCACGTTAACATCTCACAAAGCGTTCTTTAGATAACAACATTGCACAAAAGCGTGATTATCATCGCAATGTGGTAAAAAAAGGACAAATACAAAACTATTAGTGTGTTTCAGATACAGTAGTCTACATCCTGTAGAATATTCAAATGTATTTGATGGCTACTGTGGACGGAATAAATCGTAAATGTGGGCAATTACAGAAAAGCGGTAAAATTTGGTACTTTTTTTTCACTTAGATTGAATGATTTTTGCCGACGATATGAAGAAATAAATGCTGATTACAATAAATGCTGGCTACATATAAGCCTTCGAATACAGGAATTAATTACTTTTGCGGTGAGAGTACTGAAACATTAATTTAAATTACTTCTAGAGTTAATAAACTGCCATAAACGTGTCATAATACTTTTATGTCATGCTATTATGTGATATTTATATACTACGCGGTAAAAATTAAAGACCACCACACCTTACTCATAAACCTGAGTGCGATATGTAGGCTACCTCTGGCCATTTCGTAATTTCCTAGAGCTAAGAGAGTGCCAGGCTCAGCTTCCTCCGGAATATTGGCTTTTGAGTGATCTTGCTTCCTTTTCAACTTCAACGATTGCTTAATATCCCAACTTCCCATGTTCACGGCAGCTGCTCTGTCTTTGTCCGTATAAATTTCCTCCTCTCTTACCCTGCTCGTCTGCCTCTTCCTCTGACCTTTTTTCAGAGGCTTTTTCTCTGTCACGTTGATTCCAATTTTCGATACTTTTTGGTGTTCTACTTGAACCGATTTTTGTTTCGCCATATCCCATTCTTTTCCATTCATTCCAGTTTCCATTCGTTGCAGAATTTCGTTCGGTTTACTTGGGTGTCCAATCGGTGTGGCTTCGACACGCATACTGATTGTTTCCGCTTTTCGTGTCTGAACTTTTAAAATTTATTGTATTTACTGGGTTATGAATAATTTTTCACGACAGTTTCGGTGTATTTTCGTCATGAAATAAGTTAACTTTGCTAGAAAATCGACACTTCTTGCACGCAGGAAAGGCTGAATGTTACAATACGGCCACCCAATATATCGAATACTCAAGTAAATAGCGTTACCTTTGACTTATCTATGTCTGTTTTTAAATGTACCACATGCTAGCGTAAAAAAAGCGTAAAATTTGGGAAGGTCTCAGATCATTTTGGTCCAACTTTGTACTACCAAACATAACCTGTTGAGTTTTTAAGCACAACTAATGCTTGAACAATGAGGATTAGAAGCAAAGAAATACCATATATCATTTATCTACGTAACTTATGTGCTAAAAAATACAGAATACTACACCTTGTTCATAAAATCAAGAGCGATTTGCAAGTCGCCCCTACCCATTTCGTAATTTCCCAGAGCTAAGAAAGTGCCAGGTTCGGCTTCTTCCGGAATCGCCATTGCTTTTGAGCGATCTTGTTTCCTCTTTAGCTTCAACGATTGCTTAATATCTCTAGTCCCCATATTTACAGCCGCAGCTCTATCTTTATCCGTGTAATTCTCCTCCTCTCTTATCCTGCTCCTTCGTCTTTTCCTTAACCCTTTTTTGGACACCTCTTTCTCTATTATGCTGACTCCAATTTTTGGTACCCTTTGGTGGTCTACTGGAGCCTGTTTTTGTTTCTCCATTTCCCCATTATCCGGTTGAGATGCTTCCTGTTTGCTTATACCGGTTTTACCTTTATCATCTTCTTGATTTTCCGTTTCGTCCAAGTTGATTCTAACGAACCTTTGCAGGATTTCGTTTTCTCTGCTGGTGTCCAATCGGTGCGCCTTCGACACGGTGACTGATTCCTCCATTTCGTGTTGAAACTTTTAAAATTTATCACACTTACCGCGGTTATTAATAATTGTAACGGCCCCGCACGACGGTTTCAGTGTATTTTTTGGGTGTGGAACGAGTTAACACTGGCGAGGAAACCGACACTTCCCCCGCCGTTTCCATAGAGACGAAGGTGTGATCAATTCGCATTAAAACGCTTCGGCTTTTACACCTGTCTGGGCTGACAATCGCAGACTGGCCTAACTAGAACATGGTGAGCCTTCAGTTTTCGACAACATAGTTGGATCCATACACGTGCGTTACGTGTGATCTTGTAATAAGGTGATGGCGTGTGAGGAACTTTTATCAGCTTATTGTAAAAGTTCGCATCGATTCTTTTACTACTGGCATTTTTCGATCATAGAGGGTTAACACGGAATAGTACCGCATTGGTTATGTAAAAATAACGTATCTGTAGCGGTTTTGTGTGTCAAAGGTGCGTATTGGAAGCATGGAGCTGATGTAATTGTAATAATGTTCTTTTTTAGACTTGAAGTATTTAATATAATACATAATGTTTCATCACAAGCGTTGTAGCAGATGGGTTATGGAGTATTGGGTACATAACCTTGCAATAAAAAGTCGAGGGGTTAATAAAAATATAGATTAGTAGTGTATCTGTAAGCATTTTCTATCAATTGTTTTTTTTTTCAGTTGTCTACATGATATACATGTCATCACAAATTGAATTATTCGCAATGTCTAGGGGCTTGGAAGAAACAAGAGAAGAAGACACCCAAAAGATGACCTCACAAATATATTTTTATTAGATCAAAAGAACATCTCATCAATGAATCACCAGCAATCCATTGGACCCATCCTTCAATTTTAAACCGTCGAATTGAAGTGGATTCTGGGATTTCAAGATTCCGAACTTTGGAGTTCTGAAGATTCTAAAGAACGCAAATTCAGCACTTGTACAATAATTTGGTTGGAACAGATGAAGTCAACATGCCAAAAATTACATACTTAATTTCGTACATATACATATTTGCAAAGAAAATCTTAATCTGGTATTATCAAATCGTAAGCCGGCATATTATTGAAGCATTTCTGGATAACTTGCCCACTATTGAGAAAAGAAATTTCTCAATTTCTTGATGAGCAAAAATTCAATCAATAAAAGTTTATTTCACCTGCAATTCCTTTCCCAAGATACGAGTACATTGAGAACTTGCAATTTTATTATTTTGTATTTTATATGTTTATTTAATAAAAAGTATTTATTTATTTATTATTGTTAAACACCTGGTAGACCGATCTTCACCAATGATGTATATATATAATACAAAATTATTTTCTTTTCCCTATCCGGCCTTTAGTGTTTTTTAGTAATGCCTTTGTTAAAGAAAAATCATGCCAGCAAACTGAACGCAGCGTTTTCATTTTAACGAAACACAAATAGTTAGACTAATCAATCTTTACTTCACTTGCTTTCGATTCTTAATTTGGCGCAGACACAAAATGCCGGCTAATCGCTGTACTTTATACATCTAGGGACTTTAATGGCACTGTACAGGCTAACCTTACTGTTCAACTCCCGTCACCTTGACAGTTACTATCAGCGCATTATCCGATAACCTTTACGGCCGACTCTCGTCATTTTGACAGCTGGCTGTTTGCAGGGTTAGGTCAGGGTTAGGTCAACGTGCGCCTAGCGTCATTTTTTACAGAAAACTTGTCGATATTAGAAATGTCGGCAAATTTAAAGGTGAGTTCTTTTTATTTTCGCAAGCCGATAGCTAATTCGCATTGCAAGCATAATCGAGGTTCGCATTACCGTAATTCTGTGTATAATTAAACGGAAAGGTTCAAATCCATTCAATACATTCAGTTCATCCAATGCCCCCAAATATCGCACATTTGGGAGCATCGGATGAACCGAACGCATACCTTCAGGGTTTTTCGACTGGCTTTCGATGTGTCATATTAACCGACAGCAATTTTTTTGCCGATTTTCAAAGGCTCATAAAAAAATAAAATGATATTAGTGAAAGTGGAGACCTACCTCAATCTTGCAAGTATCACCAAACATTGCATGGCTTTTAAGAAAACAGCTTAGCTCGTTTAATAGTATTAGATAGATAAATAGATTAGATAGATATTGGAGATTATTGGATTGAAATAGATCTGTGAAATGGTCACCGCGATCGTGTAATCTTTTGAAGAGATGTGCTTTATGTATTAATAATAATGACTGACATCAGTTGGAACATTTTTTAAATTTGAAGTAAGACTATAACATATTGTGTACCTATACATTTTGCTTTAATTTTGAAAAATTAACATTACATTTTAGTTAACATAGAAACATTAACATAGAAAATAAAAAAGAATTTGATTTAAGTAAGTCATAGTAATATGTGATTTACATTTAAAAGCAACTTTTCTCTAAAAGTTGCTACACTATAAACCGAAAATTACTGCGCGGAGATCTCTGAGATCCCTCTAATAGCTGACATATGCTGCTGTACCGCAGGATTCCGGTTAGCCAAAGCAGCAGGAAGCTTCACTCCACAGGGAGTGAAGCTTCCTGCTCATTTTCAAACACCAATTGGAAATACATTTAATGTATGAACAGATAGGACCTTATAAATTTTCCACTGCAGGATATAGTTATGAGGATGATATTTAGGCACACCTAGGAGATGACTGGTTTACAACACCATGGCAACTTTTCTTTTATTTTACCTGAAGATATAAGAGATGGTATTGCATTCGGTAAAACATTTTGATGGTGAGATTTTGATATATCTTAGTGAATTATGCAAATCTAAGACTAATGGTTCCATTCTTGGGCAATTGATCTGTCCACCCATCTGTCTGTCTGTTATCAGCACTTATTTATATTCATTTTAAGACAGAAAGTTTCATTGTTAAATGCCTTTTTTTTGCAAAAAAATACAAAGAACTCCTAAATGATGCGACTTCGTACAAATGTTTGTATGTTTAACAAAATCGACCATAAATTCGATAAAAGAATTAAAAAATTTGATAATATACAGGTTATTCCATTTAAAAAGAACTCAAGAAACTAAGTACTGTAACTTTTATTTGAAATTTGTTTTGCTGAAATGAATCTAAGAGGGCTAGGACTCGTATTACTAACCTCCATGATAAGCAAATGTCATTTTTAAAGCAAAAGTCTAATAACTTCTAACGATAATATTTTGTCCAAATATATGTTTAATAAAATGGACCAGAAGTTCCATAAGAAAAAAGTTCCATAAGTTCCAAAAATGTAATAGTATATAGGGTGTTCCATTTACAAAACTGAAGTTGCATCGCGTCTAAAAGAAATGGGACACCCTGCATATACGAAAATATTTCTAGAACAAATTAGAGCTGAAACCACGCAACTTTTATTTTGTTTATACCTTTAGAGTATTAGAAAGTAAAAAATCCTGTGAAGCGAAAAACTGGAAGGGATACAGAAGACCTGATTGATCAAAATAAAACGTTGCAGGAAAATGAAATATTGATGGTAGAAGGTATCCAATATTGAACACAGTTATTTCAACATGTAATTTTTCCGATAAATTAAGTTCGTGTCCAGTTTTATGAAGATTTTCAACTTTCTTTAGTGTTTACTGGACCAGCTACAGTTATGAGGAAGGGTCCGGTTCCTGTAGGCTTATTAACTACAAAATTTGCTAAACCTATGTATGTATGACGGGTGCGGTTTTTCCCGCTACACCTAGGCCTCATTTTGACGGTGAGATTTTGGTATATCTTTTCTGGACATTGGTATGTCCATCCATCTGTCCGTCGTTTAAGAACACCTCCTATTTCTAATAATTTTAGGCAAAACGTTTCAAATAAAAGTTTAATGGCTTTAGTTCTATTTTTATGTAGAAGTATTTTCATATATACAGAGTGTTCCATTTCTTCTAGACGCTTTTCGACATTCAGCTTCTTAAATAGAACACCCTGTACATTATCGCATTTTTAAATTTCTTATCGAATTTCTGGTCGATTTTATTATACATGTTTTTGGCCTATTAAAAATACATTTGCTGGATACAGAAGGCACTGCCTGCCATAGTTCTTTTATAATTCATTTCAGGAAAAAAGTTTCAAATAAAAGTTACAGTACTTTAATTCCTCTATAATATAGCATTATTTTAATATACAGGGCGAGGAAATTTTCTCGTACCATGCCGGCAAGTACGCCACGCCTTGTCTCTTCAATCCTAGCGTATAGTTCCAATAAATAGATCCACGACAATAGAAATACACAAGAATTTTATAAATTGACTATACAATACAACTAAAAAGACGTAAATAAATAACCCGTAACACACATTGAAGAATAAAAACCAGCAACAAACACCGACATAACAACATAAATACGATAAGCATTTTCGATAAAACTAGAATTCAATGATGAAAACACTTAATCAAAGCTCACTCACGACAAAGTCCCTGATGATGCAAGGAAACTTGTGAAACATGTAGGATGAATTTTTGATAATACATACTCAGAGAACATTACACGTCTTTTCCTTAATTTATAAAGGCATAGTTCATTTATAGAAGACACGCTACTTTTAAAAACTAAAGAATCATTTACTGTAAATTAGAAAAACGTAAGTTTAATCATGATTCTTGGGTGGTTTTGTGTGACGTTATGCTTGGTCGATTCAAAAATAATCCCTACTACTTTCAAGCAGAGATAGAATGGGAGAGAAGCCGTAAAAACTGGAAAGACGTAGCCAGAAAATAGAAGTCTATCAATCGGTTTAGTCAGTAAAAAAGTTTTTATAATTTGTTATTATATATTGTATTAGCGAAAAAATAACAGAAATTGTACGTTTCATTTGAATATTCACGGTTGGTTTGTAAATTTCTAGATGATCACTAGTGACATATAACGGTTAATTGATGAAGCGATTACCGCTATGTGTATTATCCTTCATAACCCTGCCCTAGAGCCTCTTATTATTCGTTTCAGGAAAAAATGTTAAAAATAAAAGTTACCGTAATTTCACTTCTCTATATCATAGAGGAGTGAAACACTATTTTGATATATACAGGTATCCTATTTCTTCTGGACACTATCCCACTTTAGTTGTATAGCTAGTCAAATAGTCAAATAGTATACAGGCTACTGTTTGACCTGCATTTGTTTAATGCAGGACAGTAATACCTACATTAAGTTAACCTAATTTTATTGCATTACAATTATTCTCCCAACAAAATTTGAAGGACAATACGTAAATCAATCGATTTTTAGCAAGGTTCTTTCATTGTTGAACAATACTCGCATATCACAGATCTTTCGTAAATTTGTGAGAAGAAAAGTATCACCAACATTCAAACAAGGTAAGAGAAAGTCGTGTGATGATATACACCAGATATTTTTAAATAGAGCATCCTCTATTTTTTTTTGGCACAACAGAGGCCTCCTTGATCCTGGGTTTAAACCTATGTTGTTTCTGCTTCCAAATGCATCGTTGCCAAGTCATGATTTTTTCACAAATATTAACTGTTGATTTCAACTTGCAGTATTTGCAATCTTTTATGGTGTTTCATTGCCTTTATTTTGATACCAAGCAGTCTATATTTAGCTTCATTCGAAGTAGAGATAGTCTCTAACTAAGGAATTTCCATTTTATTTTGCGAGTTAATAATTAATAAGTTAATAATTTTAATATAAATCATATTTTTTTATTATCCTTCATTTAAATTGTACTTATACTATTAAAGTAGTACCAAACATTTCATATGTTTGTACTATACAAATTATCAACTTTAGATCTTGAAAACTGAATTCTATTTGGTTTTTCTCAATTAAATTATTCTTTTTTGGTTTTTCTATTATTTTCTGTATTGAAAACCCAAATTAAATTATTACAAGTATAATTATAAGTTGCTAAACTTATAATTATAGTTTATTCTAGTGCAGTATTTTTGTTATTGAATGTTTTAAATACTAGCAAAGTAAGTGAAAAAAATTTATAAAATACACTGCTGTTAATAATGTTAACAGCAGTGTAATTAATGTTATTGCTAATGAAATAAAATACTGCATTAAAAACCTGATGTTATATAATACAGCAGGATCAGAATACTTTCGGATTGCATAGAAAAAGTAAAGATAAGTCCAATTAAAATCACTTTTATAAAATTAAACATACTTTTAAAAAAACTTTGTATAATACCAGCCGCTCCTTCTTGTACAAAAGTATTACGTAAGTCGGGATTATTTGAAAAATGGAAAGTTGAAATCTCCTTAATCGACCAGGGGGATTCGAAGGTTCTTATCTTGCCACATGACAAGCAGTGGAAGTTATCAAGCCAGCTTCTAGGGTTACGCTCTCAATATAAGTTCTAAAATCGAGTCTGACAACTTTCCGAACTGTTTCGGTTCGACGAAAGATTACAGCGTAATGGGTTTTACACCGTACTTTTATAGTTTATACGCTTTCGTAGAACATTCTCACATCCAGACACATACTTTATCAAACTGTAAAGACAAATACGCTGTATTTTATGTCTCGGTTTTCAAATGTTGCCTAGTTGTAAAAATAATTTCAAAAATGGTATCAATTACATTCGAAAATGTTAAATAAATGGAAATGTTTGAGGACAATGAAACATTATCTTTATGCTCATAAGACGTTCAAACGTTGTGTGATCATCCACGTTAATGGCTTCACTAGTTCAAGGCCGTATGTCATTCAAGTGCATTGCGTGCTTCAACTAGCATTTGTGCTGTACGTTAAGTCTAGGCGTGACATGTAGAGCAAACGTCATTGCAAATAGAACTGTAACTTTATTCAATTTTATAGATATTGGCAAGAGCTTGATTGGTCAATTATTTTGAAAAGTTTGGAGAAAGTATTTTCGCTATTAGGCATTTCTAGTTCATTTTCCCAAAGCCGTCCAACTACGCTTAATTGTAATCAATACTTCATTAGAAGTGAAAGGCAGGAAATTCATTATTGAACCCCTAAATGTAAAAATTAATGAATACTTTCAAGGTACTTTAAAAGGAACCCAAAAAATTGATGCGATACATAACCATTATTTATTTTTCCAAAAGTGTTCAAACAAGTGCAAAGAAAAGTGGATGATGAAGTTTAAAAATATTTTTATAACCTAGGTATCCCAAAGTTTATAAAAGACATCATTATACCCAAAGTAGCTACTTTCAAACAGGAACTTAATTATTACAAGAAAGATGTATCTATAAGTGTGTTTTGTGTGATTTTGTTAACCAATTCTAAGGGAATATTGGTAAAGAGTGGTACAGTTCAAAGGACACTAGCATATTTGTAGGAGCTAAGTGAAATTCTTGAAAGAATTCCTAAAACTAAGCATGGTAGGTTCAAAACAATTTAGATATTGTTTCTATAGTATAAACTTCGCTACATAATACAAGCATTAAAATATTCATCTTACTTCCGGTTTTAGCGGAAATGGGTCACTTTCGAAAGGCGAAATATATCACTATCGATTTTCAAATAATGCCCGAAATTTCTAATAATTATTTAATTAAATTCTCAATACTCTCAATAATTGTTCCAAAATTATTGTAATTTCTGAATATTTACGACTATTCCCATTCTTGTAAATATTGCGATTATCAGTAATTAGTACTGATAAAAAAGATAATAAATTATGATTGACGCTCATTTTCTCAAAATAAAAAATTGTTAGGTAAATTGTCAGATGACATAACAAAAGCTATAGGCTGCTGCTTAAAAAAAATCTGATAACGTCGGATGCAAAACTTGTGCTGTGATTAAAAGTTGTTCGTAAAAATCTTCTTGATATCTTCCTGATGTGTGAAGTTAAGTCCCTCAAGTTAAAGTTAAAGAGACATAAGATCCTGTGAGTCTTGAAATCAAAGGGACGTGTGAGAGAAAGTCTCACACATCTTACAGATTGAACCAAAACGAAACCCAATCCAAAGCAAGTTCAAGTAAATTCCATTGAATTTACTATTTTCTTTCAGCAGGTACTATTTTCTTTCAGCAGGACGGCGCCCCGGCACATAATTCAAGAATTGTTGCTGAATATTTAGCAACAAAATATGGAAATCGGTGGATTGCAACGAACGGTCTCATACGATGGTCTGCGAGATCTCCAGATTTGTCCCCACTAGACTTTTTCGTGCAGGGCCATATAAAAAATGTTGTACCGTAAGAGTAAATAAGCCCGTACCATTAGCACGGTCATTGCCAGACGCGCGTCCGCCCCACCATAACTTAAGCCGCGCCCAAAGCCTTCAATACGTAGTGGGGCGTTATGCTTTGCGGCAGGTTAGTCGCGCCTGGCCCGTCCA
>JAWQRJ010000338.1:0-22379 GCA_033557515.1 Diorygopyx duplodentatus
GTGTTTTATACAAATTATTAATAAAATTTTGAGAGGAATTGAAATATCGAGTAATATACCGGGTGTTCTATTTAAAAAAGGTAACTGTTTGCTGCCATACTTTTTTGGAACATCCTGTACAAAATATTGTTTTTTACTTCAATACATTTTAAAAACCCCTAAATATTTTGTATTTGATTTTTTTTCCAGCTATCTTAGTTTAGAAAATAATCGACCGTTTCCATGCATAAAAGCGACTGTGTATAGCTCCAACATTATTTTTTGTGTGCCTGTTGAAATGCTCACTAAGGTTAATTGCATCTCTGCTTCTTGCAAGTGGTTTTCTTCGTAGTGATTAATATTCTCCTAAACTAACACTGTGTATAATGTGATATGTATTATGTAAATGATTTTGCTTTTTTTGTGTGTAGATAGTAGCGTGGCAACATATTTGAAATGACGGCGTATCTGATTTCCAACTGTAAATTCCATAATTACTAATACACCGATTCACTTATTCATCAAATTTTATCATCTGTTACAAAAAAAATGTGAGAAATTACTAACGCTTACTCAACTTCATATTATTAAAGAATCGGCGGCGTAGCCTTATTAAATTACTAACACAAATTATTTTTAAATATCTAAAAATAACGTACCTAATCAGTTAATTTTAAAATTAACAAAAAAAAACATGTTTTTGTATATTATCGTGCTTTATATAACCAGTAATAAAATGGTATAAATATTGTTTCTTATAGTCATTGTAATAAATCATTATCGAAATAACGCCATAAACTTGACAATGAAAAATCTTCGTCTCTCACACTACTAAAATGTTTTCATTTTTCTCAATTTCCCCGCTTAGATAAATCACCCAGACTTTGCAGAAATTGAATATAGGTTCGTATCTTTATTGCCTCGCTATCAGTAAGCATCTTTCACCCGCATCAAACAAAGTACCCCCCATTTGTTACTGAGACAGTAATAAATGAAACCAAAACCTCCCTCTAATCGACGTTCATCCCCTCTGGATGACTTGCGTTTGCTAAAACGAGATTGTCATTCTAAATTTCTTAATACTATGACTCAACTAAACAGCAGAAAAGCGAGCACTTTCTTTGAGGATTTGAGGTGACAAATGAAAGTTACGTGGCGAAAAAGCTGGGGTGCAATAAATCTTACATGCATGCTCTCCTACGTGCTTTCAGAGAAAAAAAATGGATTATATACGTTATGATTGTACGGAATCCTACGAATATTTCCCCCTACATCCTGTGTGATTATAATCGAACAACCCTTTCTCAATTCCATAACACCACGTGATCAGGACACGTGATGCAAAGGAAACAATGTTGACACGTCGTTGCATAATATCACATATTTGAAACATGTATAAATTTCTTATTGTACACTTTAGCCAGTCCACCTTTCATTTTGCAGATTCTTGCGAAATGCAATAAAAGACCTAATTAACAATTAACCGGTGCATAAAGGACTGCGTGAAGAATAAAAACCAGACATTATTCTTTAATTGGTCTTAAAGCAGCTTTGTGCGTGGGTCCATCTTCCAGTGGTAAAACTAACCAGTTTTAAGTTTATGTTCCTTGGAAGACATAAAAATGGTTTATTGAACCAGTGAATCATTGAATAAAATTTAAATGACGCTACCTGGTATGTGCAGATAAAAAGTCTTGACACAAAAATCTCTACACATATGAGAAAATTTAATAGCACAGTTATTAAATAAAACCTCAAAAAACTAACGATAACAAGTATAAAGTTCTTTTATGGTATATGCATAATTACATGCACACACATTTACTTTAATTGTTTAGGATTAAACAAAATTAAGAAAACTGGCACTAAGAATATTTCAAATCAAGGTTCGACTGATCACGTGCGAAATCCCACATATGAAGATCCAATTGTTTGTTATTATAAAGCTTGCCAAAAAATATAAGAAGTATAAAAATAGCCCCTTTGCAATGCACGACAATACAATAACTTCAATTCTTTAGACAATACTCCAACATAAATACCGTCATGGAATGAAGTGGAAACGATATTACCGAATTAGTATCAAAAATAGCCAGTGGAAGATAAGTCCTCAATTCCATTTAACTTAGCACCGTGCTAAAAATAAATTAATTCTATGAAAACTATGCAGCTTTTACTGTTCATATGCGGACAAGACTGAGCTTTATTGTACTGCAATATGCAAATGATATAAAGGTTTCAATTTTTAACGCTCGAGAAGTAATGGGGATGTTCTTCAATGGTTTGCTGTTCAGTGAATTGGATGCGTTCGTTCATCGCATTTCAATCAGTTCAATCAAATGTAAAAATATTGAACGATCGTTGATTCGCAACTCAATTTTTTGCTCTTTAAGTTTTCGAAAAATTTATAGAATTAATGAATAATCCGGTCAATTACAGTCATATATGACTAAAAATATTAAAAAGAATGGTTTGTAATGTTTATAATGATACATATTCCTTGTTGTTGCCAACATTTCTGTTTAGTAAGCATACTTTCAAGAATAATTGTGTTGCCTTTTCTCTCATATTGTTCAGCATTTCAGCTATTATTTTATCTTGTCCTGGTGCCGTTGCATTTTTTTTTAGAAATTGAATTGCTTCGTCTGCTTTTTAACACATGCAAACGAACTTATCATGTCAACGCTGCATAGTTTAATATGCATTAAAGTGCTACGTCGATATAAACATCAAAGTCATTTCTTTCTCGTTATTTAAAAAACAGCATGTATTTTAGTAACTATTTAGTTTTTATTCAGCATGTATTTAGTAACTATTTTAGTAAATTCCTGTGGAAAAAATCGTGCTGTCTTCATCAAAATATTCTTTTAAACTTTACCCGTTTAGGTAAATTGGGTCTTCAATTTACCAAGTTATGTTTTGTTATTCAGACAGCCATCAGACTAAACATAATCTACATAATGAGATCAGCAGTCTTAACGAAAAGAGAAACCACAAAACCGAGCTTTTAGAAAGGCTTTTGCGTACGCAATACTTTGATTGGGCTTAAATTTGGGTGGCATTTCACATTTAAGCGACTCTTTGGTATTTTAATGTCAACCGACATCATCATCAAGTCGCAACCACGCGAAGAATGCGTCTTCTGACCATATCCAGAAGTATCAAACAAATAAATATGTGCACAACGATATATATCACACGCCTTTAAAATGTTCTGTGGTGATAAGCACGCCCTGACTATTTATGACACTTAATAATTAGTGGCTATTAGCATAATAAATAACAGGTTGCAAAGTTACGTTACGTGACTTGCATACTCGATGTAAATATAAATAGTTGTCACATAACGAAAGAGTTTGTGCATTATCTTAGACTATCCGGCGAGAGGATAATTTATTTAATCGAACAGTAATTTGTTTCCTTTATAGAGTGGTAATTATAGCATAACATTCTATTATAGAATAACATTCTATTATTAATGATATTATTATTTATGATACTCTTATGCACTTACGAAACGCCTTATAAGAATGAAATGCTAAAGCATCGACGACGAATAAAATGGCGAAAATATTGAAATCGTGACCCCCTTTCACGTGTTTACTCGACACTTATGAGGAGCTTTGAAAAATCATAAGGCTGACCGTTTCTTTTCAAAGAAACTGCGCACTACAAATATCAGAAACAGAAATTTCTTTGCAGCAGATATTTGTATTGCTTTTGCATCAACAGGAAATTGAAATATTCAATTTCAAACGAACTAAATATAGCTGGCGGACGTGCTTCTGTAACATTTAAAGCCGGCATAATGGACCTTTCAATTATAACGATGTTTCCAAAGCCTTCAGTCTCTCTTTTTCCCTACATTTCCAGATGTTTGTTGATGTGTAAAATGCACATACCGTCGCGAATTCAGGGGTAGAATATTCACAATTTTTTAATATCACCCAGAAGCTCGGAAATCTCTCTTCCGAATTCTTCAAATTCTCTCTCAAAGAATTCGGAAAACATCCGGTATATTAATAAAGTTTTAAATTAAATTAAATTACCTTTTATTGCCACTAAAAGGACTTATTGCCACTAGGTTTATATATGTACATAAATATAACGTTTCACATTATAAAAGGATTATACCCATGAATTTTTACACGCCAATTCACATTCTTGCTGTTCCTATGATGCTTTCACAGGCATTTGTTGTTCAACTTGTCATAAAGGACTTACGGCTTCAACAATTTTGTGTAACATCAAAAGTGTTACGATGAATTATTAAATATTTAATTTGTGTTTTTCAAAACATCAATTTAAAATCACACTAATGACTAGAGCCCGGATTTCTAGGCGTTAAGCTTATTATAAATATTATAAGCAGATATATTTTATATTAAAATATGCACGAATTACGTAAAAATAAGTCATTAGTCCATTAGAAATATATGGGGAACGGATAAAGCTTTTGTCGTTTTGTCGGTGTGATTTTTGATATTTCTTCAAAACTACGTGGTTCAAAATAACTTCATTGAGGTCTTAGCACCAAAAATTACTCGTATTTTATTTTTATCCTAAAAATTTTCTTGTACCTCCAATATTTCCGGAGATATCTGTGGTTATATCAAGAAAAAGAAAATTTTTAGATAAAACTGTAAAGTGTTGCAATTTTTTGATTTTCTCTTAAATCGCTAGTTTTAAGAACGTATTATAGACAATTTCTTACAGAAAATTAACTGATCTTTGCTTTCTTATTGAAGATTTTTTATTTATCTCCTCTACTTTAGCAGGTGTCTTTAATCACAGTTACGAAAGATGCAAAAAGTAGATACATCAGTCATCAGAAAAAAAAATTGTTTTGCCAGTGAGATTTTTGATATTTCTTCAAAATTACGTAATCCAAAATAACTTCATTAGGGTCTTTGCACCAACAATTACTCGTACTTTATTTTTCATCTCCAAATTTTCTTGTACCTCCAATATTTCCAGAGATTTCTTTGGTTATATGAAGAAAAAAATAATTAAATTAAATTACTCGTTTTAACAACATATTCTAGACGATTTCTTACAGAAAATTAACTGTCGTTTGCTTTTTTATTCAAGATTTTTTATCCACCTCCCCTACTTTAGGAGATATGTTTAATCAAAGTTATGAAAGATGAAAATATAAAATATATTTATAAGGTGGACGATTTTTTAAATTTCACTCAAAATAATAGAATATAAAAGGAATTGTAGGGAAGTTTCTCACATAACATTATTTTTGCTAATTATTTTATACTCACAAAAATTTCCCGTATCTTTCATATTTTCCGACATATCCTTGATTGCATTAAGTAAATCGTATTTTTTGGACAAAACTGTATCTTTCTGCAGTTTCTAGTTTTTCTCTTAACTTATTGGTGCCATAAATATTATATATAATAATAATAATATTATATGTAGTTTCTTACAGAGAATTAACATACATTTCTTTTTTTAAAACGATTCTTTATCCACCTCACCCACTGCAGCAAATACCTTTAAGCAAAATTACGAATGCAGCAAAAATTAGATGTGTGTATTTCTTAAAGTTTCTTCAAAATTATGTAAACGTGTTCTTTACGTTTTATCGTAAGAACATTCTTGTACCTCCAATACTGTGACATAAAATTGTAAGGTGTTGCAATCTCTTGATTTTCTCTTAAATTGTTCGATTTAAAATCATATTCTAGACGATTTCTTACATTGAATTAACTGCTCTTTCTTTTTTTATTAGGAACTGTCGATGTATTTCTTCTACTTTAGCAGATATCGTCCATCGAAGTTACGAAATATGTAAATATTAGATTTAAGAAGCTTTTGCAGTTTCCAAAGCAGTTTTAAAACTTTTCCAATGGAATTTCGATACAGCAAGCGGGGTGAAAGGAACAACGATGTTTAATCTAAGATTTTCTATATTTTAGCTAACAACAATATCTTTTTAAAAGGTATAATTAAGTTATGGAATTTAGAGAAGTTAGGGAATATTATTATTATCATACTGGGAGTCAGTTTATGTTAGTATATTGGAAAATAATTATTATCTGAAATTGTTAAAGTTCAAGTAGGAAGGGAACTAAAACATAAAAATATTTTCAATACGCCGGCGGTTCCGGTTATACCGGAAGTTGACAACAGCTTTGTTAATTTAAATGGAATACCTCCAATTTTATTTATTTTTTCTTAATCCACATTTAATTTTCAACAACTTTCGTAACACGTATGCCACGCCTAAACTTAATCGTTTTCGAGATATTGAATTTTTCGCAAAAATTATACAACCGCAGCAACATTTTGAAAAATCGAATTTTCATAATTAGACTTATGCGATAATGTTCATACTTCATTAGCCATTAGTTGATACATTGAAATTTTCAGAAATACACCAGGCGGGACATTCTTACGTACGTTCTTTACAAAATTAAATTTTGAGACTTTAAATGACAAAAAGTGATTTTTTTTAAATGGCACCAATTGTTTTTATCTTATCGAATGTAGAATTAAAATCCTCGTTAAACGGAATTAGCTTTCCCTATGCCTAAAATGTACCCCTTTCTGATTATTGAAGGTTTTTCGAGCTCTTGCTGCAAAAGCGATCCTTTGACAATGGATTCATTTGTTGTAAATTGAGTTGCCTACCAATTAGTTATCAATTTTGACATTTGTGTAAGTTGGGTTGATTGATTTCATATTTAGGGTGAAAAATCAATGGATGTATCATTTTAAAATCGAATTAGCAAGATATTTCATATGTTTAGTTCTTGACAACATAATGTAGTTATGGTTTTAGCTTATTTTATGGTAATCTAAGACATAAATTACTAAAGGAAGTGATCAAATCGTTCTCCATTTCTTTCTAAACAAATCAGAATACTTGATTGGACTCCATTGGCAGTTACATTTCGAATTTAAATATGCATCTATATATATATATATAACCAGTGTTGATGTCGAAAGAAGTTTTTCAAATGATAAAAGCATTGTTTTAAGTGATCGACGACAGAACATTAAAATGGAATTTTTATTGGACATTTAATAATTTCGTGTTTCAAACGGATTTAATTTTGTTTTTAAATTGTTCTTATTAAAAACTGTTAATAAAAGAGTCGTTTTAAACTATTTAATAAAAAATACGATTATTAAATTCGATTATTAAATATTATTTTGTATCTATGAATTAAAATGTTTTGAAAGTTTGCTTTATTTAAAGCATTGAAGGTTTTTTGACTGAACATGTGTTCTCAATGCTAAACATTTATTGTAAGTTTTTGTTGAACTATTTAAATGTTAACGTTATGTGCATAAAGTATTACAAATCTCTAAATCAATGCTTATTTAATCAAAAATATATATCTAATTTATACAATTTTGCAAATTGTATGTGCTTTCTTTATGATTTTTTTGCATATGATAAAAATAATATATGATAATGCTTTCTTTGTGAAAATCGATCCTTTTCCACTATTTTTAATGCTTTTTAATCCGGACTCTAGTTATGATTCCAGAGTGTAAGAATTAAATTATTAAAACTCGCGCCGATATTTATGATTTCGAATTGAAATATTGCGAAATGGATTATTTACGCTGATCGATTAAAAAGCTAAACTCCACAAATTATCAGTCATGGAAGATCCAGCTTGAATTTATGCTCACCAAGGAGGGAGTTTGGAATGTTGTCGTTGGAATGTTGCAGTTCCAGAGGAACTGCACCAGTGTTCCTGATAATAATTGGTTGCAACGCGATGGCATCTTGTATTGCCTTCGCAATTATTGGATTACTCGTGAAGGATATCCATGTGATCAACATCAAAACTCTTACTTACGCTCATCAATATTCAAAGAGTTTGAACGAAATCCATGAAAAACACAACACAATGAACAAATGTATCTTGTTTGGGAAGTTGTGGAAACTTTATCTTGGAAACAAAACAATGCCAATGGAAGCTCATATCAATGAAATTATGTGCACTGTGGATGCACTCCGAGCTTCGAAATTGTGACATACTCAAATATGATAGCTCTTTTCATTGGATCTTTGACAGACGTTGACGAACCAACGGTATCTGCGATAGAAATCACACCAGAGGCATACTTGACGATTAATTTTGTCAAGGAAACACAAGCATACCAACGTCAACAGAATACGAATCCTGAGGAACAACACACATACAAGTAATTATATAGAAGAATGTTGTATAGAAGAAAGAATGTTCCTAAATGTTACAATTGTAGAAAACTTGGACATCAGAAGCGTAATTGTCCAGAAATTAAGAAGTAACATGCGAAATGTGTAATAGATTATGCGAAATGTCTTTCCGCTATATTAAATGATAAATATTATGACAATTGATTTATAGATGCAGAAGCTACAAATCACATGTGCAACAACAAGAAGTCTTTTAATAAACTAACTTCGAAGAAATCTGAGAAGGTTAAGGTTGCTGATAGAAGATCTTTGTTAAAAAATTCTTCAGGGAATGTATTGTTAAATGATATTACTTTGGAAGGTGTCTTATGTTCCTGGTCTTCAATGGAGATAATTGTGTCATTTTCAAGGAAGGAGGCAAAGTAATTATAGTTAAGGTCAAGAATGGATTTTATGAAATGAAATCTATCAAATTTGGAAAT
The DNA here is from genome assembly GCA_033557515.1 of Diorygopyx duplodentatus. Classification (NCBI taxonomy): domain Eukaryota; kingdom Metazoa; phylum Arthropoda; class Insecta; order Coleoptera; family Scarabaeidae; genus Diorygopyx; species Diorygopyx duplodentatus. Next base: position 8,617 of record JAWQRJ010000338.1, read on the forward strand.
TTTGTTTCGAACAACAAGATTCAAGTGTACTACATCCACTCATGGCACAAGAGATTTGGTCATAGATGTTTAGATAACATGCGAAGAATGATTGAAAGTTTATTCATATCAAGTGTGGAAGATTGCTCATGTTCGCAGATAGTTTGTGTTACATGCTGTAAAGGTAAACTTACCAGACAAAAATGTACAAAGAAAAGTGAGAAATGTTACGAATTGCTAGATCTTGTGCACTTCGATAATGTGTGGCTCTTTTGAAATTGCAACTCCTCGTGGAAATAAATTCATTTTGACTTTGATCGATGATTTCAGCAGGCTGCTGATAAAATCAAAGATTCAAATCAAAGAAGAATCAATTGGGAAAGGAGATGAAAATTTTGCGTCCCGATCGAGGAGCTGAATACATTGCGAAATGTTTGGACGATTTTCTGAAGACTGGAAGTATACGCCACCAGAAATCTGTTCCCAAATGCCCGCAATAAAATTCAGTAGCTGAGAAGAAGAATCGATAACTTGTAGAAATGTCCAGATGTTTACTGTTTCAAGCCAATCTTCCTAAGAAGTACTGGGCAGAAGCACTCAACACGGTGAACTACGTTGAAAATAGATTAACCACTAATCTATTTAGTGGAAAGTAGCATAGCGACAAATGCTAACTAAAATAAACCTGAATTTTCCAGGTTGCTAAAGAGGACATTTGAGCGTATTAATGCCACTTCTCAGAATGTTAAATCTGGCTTCGAGTCTTCTGGTATTGCTCCCTTTAACCCAATGAAAGTAATAGCAAAGATTCCAGAAACAACAGCAACTTCTGCAGAAGAAATGCAACAGCGATCGGCTCATGCAGTGATTGAACACCTCAAAGATATTAGATCAAATGAAACTGCCCCTGCAGCACGAAGCAGTCGCAGAGCAGAGAAAAGAATGAACATTGAACGTGGCAAATGTGTTGTAGGAAGAGACCTGACTGATCTGTTTGCAGAAGGGAGGATAGATGGATGACCCACAATCAGAAAATAAAACTGCTGAAAACGATGATAGTGGAGATGCTGAAACAGAATCGGGGAAGTTGAGATTGAGAATCGGGGCTTCAAATCGGGGGAGTTGAAAACTTGCAGTTTGAAGGATGCGCTGACTCAGATTAGACCCGTGAGTTGGAGACACGAAAATCAACAGTATGGGTTCATCTTCATGTTAGCAGGAGGTATGGTAAGTTGAGTAGAAGGAGGAAGGAAACCAACATAAGACTCTCAAGTACTGAAGCAGAATACCGATGTATTCTGCTGGCCCTAGGAGCTGCATGTCAAGAGTTGGAGGATATCTTGAATATTCTCGATGATCTACAAATTCACATTTCTAGGATCACAGTGAAGGAAGATAACCAGAGTTGCCTAAAGTTTCTGGAAGATGAGGTTAACCATCGAACACGACATATCGACATTAAGTGCCACTATGTAAAGGATATGAAGTCAGGTGGAAAAGTTCCTTTTGTGTATTGGTCGACGTCTGAAAGGGTTGCTGATATGATGACTAAGTCTTTATTAAATACTCAGCAAACTAGAAGACTGTATTACTCCTATTTTAGGACGTAAATATATAAATATACCAAAGAATTTTTTCAAGGAAAAACGTCTCCAAGACGGGACTCGAACCGTGTCTTCCGCTATCCGGGCGGACGTTGTAACCACTGAACCACTCGAGACCTCCCGTCTCTTTGAAAATGTCGTTCCTTGAAATCATCGCACCTACAGCTGGATACGTGTTACACATGTGTCCTTATTAAATATAAAGACGAGATGTTTTCGATGAACACATAGGATTGGTGAATTGGAAAGGGGAGTTACAATTCAACAAATTTAGTAGTTATATAAAATTGTTTAATGCCAATTTTGCAACTTTCTTATTTCAATAAATTACGATCATTTGATTTCCTACCGTTTTGTCCGATATTTATAACATTTTTAAAAGTTTCATTGTGGAAATACTTGTCATAATGACAGCTATAATTTTTCAGTGACAAGTAGGTAATACGAAAAGTCATGTCCTATTCAAATGCTGAATATGTAGAAATGCTAATGATCTATAGGCATTGCGACCCGAATGCCCTCAGTTTTAGGCGAGTTCACAACGGCTCAGACAAGTATACATCGGTCGCGTGAATTTATAGATTAGATAAAACAAATTTATTTCATCCGATCCAACGCAGGCTGGTAGGCTGATTCGTGTTGTCAGTATAATCGAAATTCGCACTACTGTAATTCTGTACATAATTAAACGGAACAATTCAAAATCCATTCGATGCATTCGGTCCATGCGATGACTCCAAATGTGCGGTTACCTTAGGACATGCTTCTTTTCGACTGTAAATTTGTAAATTTTTGTTACTCTCACAGTAATAGAAATAACTTTGTTTTTCACGAGGAAAAGCAGCGGCAACAAAGTTTCTTAACTGCTTATAATAGTCCCACAAATGTGGTTTTGATTTCAGTGAGTTTTTTTACAACTCTGAGTTTAAAGCGGTTTTGAGGCTACGCGCTCAAAGGTTCAGGATAAAAATCTGTTCGAAGCATTTTAATATGATCCAAATTAGAGACTTCGAGAGCAAAAATTCGATAATGACTCATTTGCACAAACATTTAATGTCATCAACGGATTTGGTGAGCGGTGGACCATTAAAGTAGAATTATCTCAGAAGTATTAAAAAAAATGGTTTTATATTCTTATTTTGGGATGTAAAATATTTCTGCCATTTTCCATTACGAATATAAAGTTAAACTGATCCTCATCAATAGTAATGTCAGGTTATTTTCGGCAATTTCGCAATAAAATTTAAATACCCGATGAATACAAATTACCACAATAACATAAATTACGCGCTGCAATCCCATAATAATTTCTTCATCGCGCTGAAAAGAAACAAACGAAAGTAAAAACATCGCGTGATGTTCTAATTATTACCTATCCTCAATTTCATTTTACCTCGCTCGTTTCGCACTGGATCTGATCACCAATAAAAGGCGTACCTTGTCAATTGGCCTTTGGTGACAAGTCGTTACGGTTCGTAGAAGAAGTAACTCGGGGAATTCAGAATCTAATTCCCGGTGGTTTGATATCGTCGTCGGTGGCTTTGGAATCAGATTACAGCGCGAGATTGAAAAGCGAGCTGTTCGCCGCCGGTTTTTAGTATCAGATTAAAGAAGATTACCGTTGGCTTGATCCGAATAAGAATTAATTGGTATGAGAAGTTATTACGCAAGAGCAAAATGCGTAGAGTGCGACAAAAGATAAGGTGACAGATTTCGTTTCCACTTGCTCATACTGGCTTGAATCTGCATACACTCGGCAGCAAAAGTATGAGTGATGTGAATGTTTGACAAAAAATTTGAGAAAATTTGAGAGAGATATCCCCATTAGATTTCCCAAATGATATAACCGCTTCGAACTATCTTCGGGCTTCTTCTGTAGTGAAGAACATCATAACCAATTCAAACGATGAAAAGAATCAAACATTTTCCATCTTCTTGACGAAACTATACATGAATTTGAATACAATAATTGAATATTCATGTGAAAGAAAACTAATCGGTCCACTGAGTCAAAAACTAACATATTATACCAATTTATGCTGCTGAAAAACTCATAGAAGAAATAAAAGGATCAAAGCCATATATCCTATGGTCAACCGCAACCAAAAGAAGGTATTTCCCAGCAACCATCAAGTAGACAGTGAAATGATTAAATTAATGTGAAACCACCAATAAAGACATAAAATACACAACCTATCCTCTTTCTCATTATCTTCGATATAATTCACCACGAGATGTCTATTAAGATAGACTCCCAAGTACGGGCAACGCACGTTCTAATGGGCAAACCGAGTGCTTTCACTCAAACTGTACTCATTTTGCCATGAATATATATTGGCGACGAAGGATCTTACATGGACGGTTCATTAAAAAGAAGAGAAAATACATCGCCACCGTCCAGTTTTTGCGCCAGCATCGCATTCTCCGGTCCGATTCCACTTTTACGATCGATTAATTCGATAATCGCACTGAAACTCAAGGAACCAATTAATTAGGGCTAATTAGCCGACGGTAACGGTCACGGTCCGTCTAAAATATGCCTCCGATGATTGGCATTGGGAAGATCGGATGGCGTAACGGTCTGATGATGCGAAGATGTGCCCAAGAACGTGTGACGACTGTGCGACAGAGCTGCCACACACGCAGTAACGAAAGATCAGAGGCATAGGTAGCTAAAGCTTCCAGTAAATAGATAGATAGATAATTAGCCTTGACTTTCGCATTAAAATTAATTGGTATTTACAGTATTAAAATTAATCAAATTAACTGATTTACTTAATTTCTGCTTCTCTTCTGGCCTATCCACACTCCTGATACAATAAATTTACCATAGATGAGATTAGCCTCTTTCTCTCTGTCTAAATATCTTCTGTGGTAGCCAGAAGTAGGTTACTGGATCTTCCCATCTCTATTAACTATTTCATATAGCACCTGGTCAGTCCATTAATATTGAGTTCCATTAAGATTCCCTGTGAAAAATACACACCATTTGGTGCAGTGGTTTCCTTTTAGTAACCTTGCATGTATATTACTGTATTTTTGTTATTTATGTATCAGTTATGTTAAGATGACGTAAGATCAGCAGATAAGAAATTGCTATATAAGCGTAGCTCTGTTACGCATATATATTGTTCGTTTAAACGACTTTTCAAAAAAATACAAGTACAGTGAAATCTTCAAAATGTATGCCTCGAACGTCTTGGCAACGTCCTAATCTTAAATCGCAAGCGTTTCTCTTCCTCTTAAGTCAGCTAGATCGCGTGGCTTACTTTTGTACAACATACTCTTCACAAATCCCCATAAGAAGAAGTCTAATGGCGTAAGACCCTGGCCATTCTATCCATCCTTGCCTCCCTATCCACCAATTTGGAAATGTTAAGTCGAGATACGACCGGACATTGATTTGGTAATATGGTGCTGAAACCTTGCTGAAACCATTTCACGTTAGTTGGAACTTGTGGATTCGCTCGAGCAGGATATAAGTTTGCTAAAGTTGGCACGACGTTATTTCGAAGCAATGTTAAATTATTATCTTCGTTTCCATCAATGAAAATGGGACCATTGACTTGGCCTCCAAGCCTCCCTGCCCAAACATGCACCTTTTCGGGCTTTTGTGTATGTGCTTCTCTCATCAGTGAGGATTTTGTTCAGACCAGTAACGACAGCTTTGAGGATTAAGATGGCCATGAAGTTAAAAGTGGACTCATCAAAAAAATAAAACATTTTCTAATTGCATAACATTGTTATCTAAGATTTGCATCATTTGTTCACAAAAATACATTCTTCTATCAAAATCATGTTCATTGGCCTCTTATGAAGGTAGATTGTGGAAGTAGACGATGGACTGATAATAATAAATGCAATACTTTGTTTTGATTTTTATTTACATGTCATTTACATAAAAAAAATAAAGACAACACTAACAAATTTACAGTGACAACTGTGAAAAAGTCTCCACTTCACCGTTTCGAAGAAATATTGTATCTATTTGGTTCAAAAGATAAAAATGAACCAAATGAAGTTATTTAAGTTAAACAAGAAGTCATTTAAGAACAACCTGTTTCCTTGGAATTTAGTAACCTCTTACTCCAATCTACTCTAAGTTCTTGCGAAGGACTACCTTTTATTTCTTGAATACAAAGTTAAACGTTTTCAAACATAAATGGTCTCATTGCCTATTTGATGTTTTTTATTTTTTTTATCTCAGATTCATAAGCAATCAGAAGGGTCTCATATACCCATTTTCATATAAAAATACTCGTGATCTTGTATGTTCATATTTAGCAATCCTAATAAGTAGTAGACAGGTAGGATCCTAAAGATATACTGTTGTCATAGTTTGCAAGTTCATTGGTATTTAAGAAAGGATGTATGCTTCAAAAGTTGAATATCTTCGTTGTTGCGTTAAGTTATAATTATCTTAAATATTTAAAGCTTAATTTTATAAAAAATGTACATTAAGTATTTTAAACACTTTGCAACTTTCATTTGCAAGTATCATAAAGAGAATCGAAATCATTTCTAAAATCAATGGATCGAAATATAAAAAACGGATTTTCATCTGATAATCTTGGCTTGATTTTTCTCAACATAAAAATTTAAGAAAGAAAGATCGAAAAAAGTTAAGATCGTAATGACTAATAAAAACAAGGTTTATCAAATGATTGGTACTGTATTTTATCCTAAAGTATCTGCAAAAAATGCGATTCTATAATGATAAAGCAACAAATAATTCTGGTTTTTAGCTTTCATTTCATTTTGTTATCATACGCAATGTTTCCGGTTTATAACAACATAAATAGTATTTGATAGCAAAAAAGTAGGTTTGGTTAATTTCATATTAGTGATTTAGATTAGTAGTTTAATAATCGAAAATCTTTTACCAGAAAAATCTCAAGTATCGCATACAATTCCAAATAAATTTTCGTCCCCAAGAAATTCGATATAATCCAATGATTTTGGTTGCATATAGGGTGTATCTTAAGTACGTTACCAAACTTGAAGGGATGATTATATAGCCAATTTTAAACTGAAAAGTTCAAATGAAAATGTGTCCTAAAATGCTTCCTAAAGGAGCTATGGTGCTCCAAACTTAATTTTCAAAAGTTGATTTTAGATTGATGTCTTAGCAAGCCTTAGACAATTTTCTTACAAAACTTTGCAAATATGTTATTGTTCATAAATGCTTATTTTATGTGTTATTATTTAATGTGTTATTATTACAACATAATCTTATACATGGAGTTAAAAGAGTTAAATACTATTTACTTTGAATTTAAGAACCACCTTATTAAAGAAATATCTAGTTTAAGTCGCTTCCTTTTGGGCGAAACTTAATAGTTTGTCTCTCTTTGGGAGCCGACTACCGACAGTAAAATGGTGCGATTTTGGGCAAATACGTTAATAAAATCGATCAAAAATTCGGCAATTCGGATATTCAAAAATATGCCCTGTTCCATTTAAAAAACACAACACATTTTATTTATTATAACTTCTAAGAACATTGAATAATTTGCTTATTTTTATTCCTTTTTTCTAACCAATTAATGTGTTATTTTCATATATAAACACATACATATCTTCCTGGTTTCAGTTCATACTTACTAGGCGTAAAAAGTTTGTAAGTACTTAGTAAGAATTTCTTGTCTAGTCCAATAACTCCTAAATGGCGCGACTTTGTACAAATGTATGTTTAAAATAAAATGGACCATAAATTCCGTAAGGAACCTAAAAATGTAATAATATACGGGATGCTCCATTTAAAAATCTGACGCTGCATAGCGTCTACAAGAAATGGAACATCGCGTATATACGAAAATATTTCTAGAAGAAACTAGAACTGAAACCATAGAACTTTTGTTTGAAGCTTTTTTGCCTAAAATGATTAGAAATATGCGAAGTGTTGTTAACAGATGGACTGACTAATGGTCAAAAAAGTACTATTTTAATTATAGGACAGTCATTACAAACATGAAGCGTTTTGTATAATCCGTGGGAACATAGCGGTAGGAACCTTCCCCTTATCTAAAATCAATGCGTAGGTTTTGAGTTTTTTCTTGGTAGGGTCGTATCGTAGAATTTTAAGTTTGGAATAACTTTAGTGTCTCTGTTTCTTGGAAATCCAAACATAATCAAATTCAAACATTTCTTGGCTAAAAACAGTATGTGGTGTGAAAGCTGAAGCTTGTGCTGTTTTTGAGATAATTTTTAAACATCCCTCCCCAAGCTGCATTCTGTGGGTTGGTCTGTTTTGTAATGACCAATAGAAAAATCCATCCCCACTGTAAACCAAGAAACCCTACACATTGAAAATTTCTTCGAGAATAATTTTCAAAAAGAGCTTCATTTTTGATTTGCGCTTCAACGCGACAAATAAGTTTTATTTTCCTTTCGTGTGTTTTTTACTTACAGTGATTAAAAATTGGGGTGCTGTGAAGTGCTTAACCACTGTCTGGATTACCTTAGACAAACAGTCCACCAGCTGAGAGAGTAACCGTAAGTAACAAATACTTGTTCACTTAATTAAGTAATTGAAATTGTATGTCACCAAGAAATTCGCGGGCTTAAAGCTAAGTTCTAGATTTTTATTTGCGCGTACTAATCATTTGTTAAGGTTTAGGTTTTGTTCGTTACTTCTCCCTAATACATTTTTTATTGTTCATTGCGTTTACTTTTACTATTTCTTGACCTCGCCTTCGTGCAAGGACCAAGCACGTTCTTCGAGGTGCCGGGCCGGTTATGAGAGTAATACAGGTAGGAAGAAAGAAATTGATAATAATTAATGTAAATTAACTTCCGGCAACCGGACCCATTACACCGTTAGTCTTAGAATACCATAATTCGTCCAGAAATGTCAGTATGGCAGTATAATAATAGATTCCCGTTTCTCTATTGTAGACGAGGCAAGTTGTTCTATAATTCTTGCTTGGAAATTTTGATGATTCGATGGTAATCCTTGTAATTATGCATGCGAAATTTGATCAAATCCTCCTTCTCGAAGAAGACGCGTTGATTTTCTTATTTTCGTCCGTTCACTTGATTGCTCATGAAGTTTTGCAAAGACGACCACTCTTTACATTACCTGATGATGTCGAAGCTTTATGTTGATCTGGATTTGCAAAGCTTAGCGTAAACTCGGTATCCTACTACTCGGTAAGTTTCATTATTGCGGATAAAAACAGCTTTATTTCTTGAAGAAGCATTGCATCTAATCTTAAAATGTGGAAGTACGATCTTTTGAATATTTACAATTACACACTCGAAATGTTCTTCGGAAAGATTGAAATTATCTTTAATATAACTTCGCGACGTGGATATGTGTTTGCCATGTTCAATAACCCTATATATAAATCACATTATTTTGAATCTAGCCATATCGAACCAACTTTGATGAATATTCTTACAGAACACAGTAATACTGCAAAAGAAACTTACACCATATAAACTTTTGAAAGACAAAAGTCTTTTATATAGTAAGAAGGGGGACTGATAATGAAAACAATAATAAAACAAACAAGCGATAAACAGAAATAACCATCCTCTCCTGCACAACAAAATATTTTCTGTGGCAATTCTATGATATGATAGAAATCGGATAGAAAAATAACTATGGTGATTCTTATTTGTAATATCAAATCAGTAATGCTATTAAAACATTGACGATATCTGTACCGCATAAATGTTGGTTTACCTCATATTAGTTATAAAAAATATTTTGTACGGCCAAGCCCAAGATATTTAGTTTTTAAAAAATACATTTAAAACGTTGAATATAAAGGTTTAACGAATTCTTAACCTAGAAAAAAAATACTACATCAAAATAACTGTGTGGGTAATAACCAACTGCTTAACTTCTCTTCCGAAAGAAAACACATTGTTACTGTGTAAATTTTCGAACATTAATTTTACGTAAATTTTGACAAAAATAAATTTTGAACAAAATATATTTAACAGTATAACTACAAACATCACTTTGTATGTAAAGTGTGTGTACGGTTACATACAAATTAGAAGTATATAAAGTGGTTTTTATTATAGTTATATTTAAAATTTACTTATTATAATAGTTTAACTGATGTAATTTTTATTGTTACCACTGTTTTGTTGTTAACATTTAATGTAGTAGATAATTACCATTACTGAGCGCTTAAAAAATAAATCATAAACTGTACTACTTAATTAACCAATCCAGAAGTTCATACTAGATTAGTTACTTCTACATACAATCAGTGATGCAGTTTTTTTTTGAAACATTATTGATAATTTCTGAAAGTGGAAAGAAATTCTAACTTCACAAATTTTAAGTAATGAAGATTTTGTGAAAATACACAGAAAAACTAAATAACTTGGTAACGCTACAACATAATTAAAGAAGCTTATATCACTGTAAAGTCAATAATAAAGAGAATCAGAATATAATAAAATATACAATTATTCCATTAAAAACATCTTTGGTACAACATTTTCGACTCACCCTGCATTAATATAGTCAGATGAGTTAAAAAGCATATTTAATGCCATATTTACTCCTTACAAGAATATTTCAATCTCTTCTAATAACCGAATTATCGACAGCGTAACAAAATTTGAGACAGTCTGTATAGTTTCATAACTATAGATATATAGTTATTTTAGCAAACAAAATGATATGAATTGCCAAATTTACAAAGTAATATTATATAAACATCTTTAATATGATACATCACTGCAATACATCACTGCGAATGAAAATTCAAAAAACAAAAGAATTCTTCTTTTGTTTTTTGAAGAACTTATTTCAAAATAATCTACTTCAAATCAACACAACATCGTATAATAATTAACACATCGTTAATTAGATGTATTAATATTGTACGATCAAAAATAATATTTTTATTTTATTCAGTTAATTTGTACAAAATAATAACAGATAATCATTCAAAAATATTATTGTTTGAATATTGAAATTTTACAATAAACATACCAAAAGTACTTAAAATATATTTAACGAATTATTGTAAAATTTCAATCCATAAACAAAAAAAATTGAATATTTAATTAATAATTATAAACTATAAATTATATTTTTGCGCTTTTTATGAAAAAAAAAGTTATTTAAAGTTAAATTAAAATGTTACTTAAGTTTAATTAAAATGTTACGTTGAATAAATCCAGTAGATATGTTGTTTTATATTTAAAATAAGCGAATAACAATAGCACTTTTTTTTATCAATTGCTTGTAACATCTTTTGTTACCTGCTTCCTTAATTTCACTATTATCAACCATATCTGGAAAGCGATATTAAGCGATAATTTGGAAGACACCGAAATGATCGATCAGAAACACCCTTCCGTCGAAGATAGCTCTAGTCGTACCGATCACGAAGTTCGTCATGAAAAACCTGTCGCGATTCAGGGGGAACGAGCACGGGGCCTCGTTCTGTTCGGACGGTAAACTGATATGCGTGGGCGGCGATGAAGGGACCATCAAACTGTTCGATGTGGCCACGAAAACTATGCTCAGGTACTTGGTTGTTTTATTATTCGTTCCAAAATCAAACCGTTCTAAAATTCTCTAAAAAACTGATCTAAAATTACATTTTAATTAATGTCAAGCTTGAAATGTCATATGTTTGACTTAAAATGTCAGTTCGATTCGTATTGCGGTACTGCTATGTTAAGCTAATGTCACTTTTTGTAAAAAACGTCCAATAACTCCTAAACGGTGCGACTCTGGCCAAATGTATGTTTAGACCATAAATTTCATAAAGGAATATAAAAATGTAATAACATATAGTGTGTTCCCATTAAAAATCTGAAGTTGCATAGCGTCTTGAAGAAATTGAACTCCCTGAAAATACTGAAAATACTTCTAGAAGAGAGAAAGACTGAAACCATGTCATTTTTAAATGAAACTTTTTTTCCTAAAATGATTAGAACTGGTAGATGTATGGACCACAAACTATATCTAACGGACGTACGGACAGACCAAAGGCCAAAAATGGTACCATTAGTCTTATAATACCATAATTTACCCAGATATATCAAAATCTCACCGTCAAAATTTTGGACCGAATGCATTATTGAGAAAAAGTAAAAACTTATTTGGTTCAAAAGAAAATATGAACTAAACGAAGTTAATCAAATCCTTTTGCTCCCTATTTTGCCCCCTATTAAGTTAATGGGAAAGGCTCCGCGTACACTTTTATTTCTTCTGCTTCTCTTCCTGAAACTCAACTATATGGTACATCCAGAGCCGTAACGTTTAATTGACGAACGTTTCGTCGCGTAGGTTCGCCTGCATAAATTTTCGACTCCCTCCTGGTCGATTTCACGAAGCGCACGTTCCATACAAACGGTCTGCGGCGGCCGTAATGGCAGCTTAAACGTTAATATTCGTTTGCCGGATATAAAGTAACGCCGGCATTTGCCGTCCGTCAGCCCACGACGGACGACCGCTGCGTCCCATCTTAATCCCCCATGCGAATCCGACGACCGTTGCCACTGCCGCTACCGCCATCTATGAATTTAACGAGCGACGCACCGTTATTTTGGCGAAACTGCCTTCGCAAGTCAAGGCCGCCGACGATTTATTTGAATGCCATCATCTATAAGTTACTCCGACCAACGGTTAACATTTAACACCGAGATCGTTAAGCTTCTTACATCTTTGTTTGCAGGCATTCATCTGCTGGTTTTAAAGGGAGAGCAAACCAATAAGGGCCAAAATTACTGAGCAGCCAAGTTCAATTTGTTAATTTACCAAATGGATGACATAAATGGAGAACTGGAAGAAGAAACAACAACATACTTTCTGAACTATTACTACTCGATAAGTAGCTGCTCGGTTGTAGAAAATAACAGATAGCTTTGGAAATTGCTAAAATAAAGAAATATTTTTCCAAAATGATTAGAAAGATTAGAAAGTTGGAATAAATAACCTTGGTTCCTAAACTTGGTTCCTGGTCAACATTCTCAGTCCTTTGTTTAGTTAATTCTTATCACGATTGGACACCCCCACGGCAAATACTACTTATTACCGCCACAAATTTCGCCATCTCGCCGGGCGCATGACGCAGAGATGAGGCGCATACGTGCCTCGCCAGAGAGGTAATGATGATTACCACCTCTAGAAAGTTGTACTGGAATATCTCATCAAGCAATTTAATAGGTGGTTGCGGCGCTGGCTGTTATACAGTTGTGCCGAGAGATTGACGAATATTGCACAACATGCGCCTGTGTACTCATGTGCTGGCCGGGAGATTGAAATGACAGGTGTGCTGTGGCCAACCGCGACTGTTAAGTGGTGCTTCGCGCTATTGTTGTTAATGTAGTTGCTACAATGTGACCGGTCGAGAGCGGAACGAAACTAATTTGGAAATGTAATAACGGCGGTTTCGCTGAGGACGCAGGAAATGAGAAGGGCGGCAGTGTCAAGACAGGTAACTAAATGACGAATTGAGGAAATGAGTGAGCATCATCCAACTGATTAAGGCCCGTATCCCTTTCCCGGCTGGGGAAATGAGGATTTTAAACCCCAAGTCAACTCCCTCAGTCAAGCAACAGCTCTACGCGTTCACAATGTAACCTAGCATTTGCAAGCCAACAAAAAGTTGGAAGAAGTTAAAAAGTTGTTACCCTATAATGATCTTGTTGGGGATGGAACGCCAGAATAGGTGGAGGGGGGAACCCTACACTCTATTAAGGTTATTGGGATGTTTATGAATTTCTATTGCTTCTAGGATTTTCTTAGGATAATAGTGGGATTCACAGGGTAGAGGCTGTCATCTACATGAACAGAGATTGTACGAACGCTCACCGAGGACGGCAAAGAAAAGGAAGTTTGGAGGGGAGCCCAGTGGCAAATGTTAGGTATATTTGCTTTTGAATATGTATTTATATTTATCTATTCCGTACACCCCTCCAGAGAACATTTTCACACGTTACCAACGTTGCCATATAGCACTATCATTAAAAAAACACGTTTTTTCAAATGTTCACATTTCCGTTTTTTCACATTTGTGAAAAAACCTGACGTGATACGGAATTTTGGAGGTCATTTTCGGAATCTGAATTTTCGCAAAAAATCCATTCAGATACACCTATTCGTTTGAAAACAACAGAAAAGTTGAAAAATTGCGGATCAGTGTAATGAACCAAAAGTACGCTTCAATACGTCACACCTACAAATCTGAAATAAAG
>JAWQRJ010000339.1:0-22346 GCA_033557515.1 Diorygopyx duplodentatus
GCAATGGGCGGCGAAACGTCAACGGAGAGTTGCTTCACAGACGCGGCGATCACCGGAAAGCCAAAGGATATGTTTGTTTCTTCGTTAGTAGTTTGGCTTTTTATTAACGGATTGCGCACTTCCCGTTAATGTTTCCAATTTTTCCAGACTTTTATTTTCTAAAATTTCGTTGAGTTTAAGATTCTTTGGTTGTTTTCTCTCAGTCGTTAAGGTTTTTGATCTTATTTAATGTTCGCTTGTATTTTTATTTGTTATTTCGCCTTTCTTTGACTTTTCAACATGCGCGCTTTGCAAAGTTTTTTTTGGGCACGTTATAATAGCGATTTTCGGCTTGCGCCCGCTCTTTTTCCCGTACGTTTCTTCAAGGTAACCAGTCTCCTTACGCTCTGAAAATCAAGGTATGCCACGTGGCTATTTTGGGTAGACTTTCGACGTTTTGAAGTTATGTTTACGCCCACTGCGTTCACGGGATTTCGGATATCGACGATTTGGATCTCGGCTACGAGATCTGTACGTTTTCTTTACGGATTTAATCACCGGCAGTAAGTTTGGGGATCAAATATTTCGTCAGAACGATCTTCGACCGGGGAAAAGAAGTAATTTTTCTTTAATTTGAACTTCATTGATGATCCGGGCTTGGAAGTTTTGGTCCAAAGCAGCCTGGATTCCTGTCCTATCATTTTTTTCTTGTTCTTTGGAACAAGAAATTCCGTTTGGTATGTTGAGGTCACCAAGCTTTGCGTCATCCATTTCCGGTTGACCACGAGTTACAGAAGCAGCCACCACTGTGTGGACAACCCGTTGAAGAGAACTGCGACAGGTTTGTCCCAGATTAGGGAAAATTTAATCATTATTTAAATTCATACATTTTTGTACAAAAGTGCAAAAGTGCGATTATGGACGCATTCCATACATTAATGCATATAAAACTTTATAAAAAGAAATTGGGTTGTTATTGCGGGAGTAAAAGAAATGGTAAAGATCTCAATGACCTCAAAGGGATCAGAAAATCTGAGGTCTTTCTTCGTATTATATTAAGAAATAAATGCTTATTACAGGAAGTTTGTTTAATTTTTTCCGGTGAACTAGTTTCCGAGGTATAAGCTCTCAATCACAGGGATTGGTTACTTTTGCGACAATAGTAGTCTATTTTCCGCCACTGATTTTTAGACTTTATAAACTGTATACTATCCTTCAATATCATTGGAATTATTTATAAAATATATTTCGTACCCGGAACGCCTATGGCGTCATAAGTAAGATAAATAAAATCAAATATGCGCAATTTAAAAATAAAACTAGAAATATGCGACGGTTTTCTCGGAATATTTTTACTTTCCAAGATAATGAATGTGCCGATGTCTATTATTATTCGCCGACACTGGGAAAAGCCAGCCTTTTTCGACCAGCATCCGCTTACAATATTTTATATCAATGGAACTTTCCCTGATAGTATACACAACAATAGGTACGCTGCCAATCACACAGCCCATATTAAAAACTTCGAAAGATTGTTATGGAAATATCAATATAAATAGTGTAGCATATGAGCATATGTAGGACACATATGCACAAGTTATTTTGAAAATCATTACTTTAATCCACATCTTGGGCGGCCTCTTCCAGAAAAAAAATATTTTGAATAAGTATTTCTTTCCGCATCAAAACTCTACACTGTAATGATATGCCTCAACTGTTCTGAAACAAACGAGAACTGCTAAATAGATCATTCATACTGCCAATTGATTTATATAAGACTGTAAGTACGATTATACTTGTATAATTTGAAGACAAAACTTCATTTAACAAACCTTGTTTAAAGATGAATAATATTGTGATTCCACACGGAATTCTCCTCCAACATGTGTAGAAAGATTATTCAAAATATCCAGTTTAAAAATTCCAATACCGTAGGACGTGTTTCCAAATCATGGCATCTCTTCGAGCGCAAAAACAATTCCTTCTGCGAGCTGTATCGTAAAACAAATGGAATAAAATAAGAAACAGAGCACGGCACTGTCAAGGGGTCGGTAAATCACACAACCCCGTCCGCGCTCTCCGATTATTCCATTTCTTTGTTGCATATTTTATCGTATACTTCCCAGGTCTGCTTTTTCCTGCGCCCCTGTCTTATTCTCGAACTTTTCTCATCTTTTGTCAGTGAGATACATGATTCGTATTCCCGACGGAAATGTTTCCGCGTTGCTTCTTTGCAAACGTTATTTTTTTTGCGGCGGGCTTCGGTGGTCTGCATCGAAATGAATGAAAATATTCGACTGTAACGCAATGATATTCACGACCGAGAGGAGACGTCACGTTAAATCGTCCCTCAAGAACTCCTTATGTCCATTTAAATTCCCCTACATACGGTATGTAAGCGTGAAATATAGCAAAGACTAAGGATCTTCCATGCTATAAATCATAGGCTTCTTGTTCTATTTTCGCGGGTACTATCTTTATGAATGACATATGCAGCCGACCTCATAATTCTCCTCAGGTTCTGTGGTATAACCGCAGAACTAGCATTACTCTTTCGTACATTTATTGGTTTTAAAAACTGTACTTAAATCGAGATAAATTTTAAAATTAATCGTCTTTAAATGTATCATCATTAAATAATAGGTATGTACTTTGAAATGATCCTCATAAAATTCAAAATTTTTACAGAATGCAGTAGAACACGTGTAAGGAAAAAAAAGTTTGGGTAATTTTTGGTTAATTTGTTTTTATTACAATCTAACTAAAAATATCTGATTAAGGCAGATACTTATGCAAATGGACAAATTTCGACAGCTTGGCATTGGAACTCCAAACCCGTAAAATACGTACTTGCTTGTATAAAATTGCCATGTGATATAATAAAGTTTCATCTAAAATGATCTAAAATCACTGAAAATCGTAATTTTAGAGCTTTGTTGAATATATCGTATACAAGCGTCCAATATTATAATTAATTGTCAGTGTGAAATAATTGATAGATGAATAACTAATAGAAGCGGCGTAATGACTGCGCTTACCAAACTTGTCACCTGAAATTATACTCTGCCCTAATAAAAGACAGTAATCAATCATCTAATTTCATATCGAGCAAGGAATGGTTCATTTATAAGACACCCGATGGCGGATTTAAAAAATGAATCTCTCAGCAGCAATTTATCGTTCTAATTTCATTCTTCTAAGATAATCCAGATCCTAATTTACGAGTATAGGTAGACTGAAAAAAATTGACTCCCAGAAATTAAGCGCGCCCGACGGATGAAAAATCGCGTTATTTATTACCGGAATTCGCTCATTTCCTAAATTGAATTCCTAATATCCGGAAAGGGGGAACCCCGGAAAAAGTCCGGTGTCCATTAATAATGCAAGAAGGAACTACCCGGGTTTGCGTCTTTGTTCAGTTATATCGATCGGGGCCCATTTGACTAAAGGTCTTTGTATTTTCGTGAAGAGTTCAAATGAGAGTTTAATGCGCAATCAGACCTTTAGGCACAACAGCAGGATTCGCGTGACGTTGGTACCTTTTCAGCTATTGTTTTGTTTTTGTTTTTAGTGGCACGACGTATGTAAATTTAGAATTTCCCTACATAATTAAGACTTTAACCACAATTTAATAATGGAACATATACAGGAGGACCGGTGATACAAATTAAACCTTTACGCACAAATTTAGCTAAACTTTATAAAAGGCTTATAGATAATGATCGAAGCCAAAAGAGCAGGGAGGGAGATGTTACCTTTGAGGGAGAGCCAAAAAAACGTTTGCTGCCTGCATACTGGAGGAGATAGAGAACTCGATTCAGAATAACAATGTTTGTTTAGTTTGCATTTTTTGTTGCACAATCTCCTTCTAGTTCTATAAACTGGTACCCGTTTACTCATATTGTTTTGCAAAAATAAACAAATTAATCAAAACCGTCAGGAACGTAAGTTATTATAATGTTTTTATAACAAGGAACTGCTGAAACGATGCTTTTGTTTACGCAAGGAAAAGTCATCTGGGGAAACAATAGAAGCACCTAGAGGAACTACCAAAAATTGGCCATAGAAAAATTCTATATTTCTTCTGTAGGACTACGGGAACCTAATACTTCTTTTTATATAGTTCTGTTATTATAATTATATCGACTTTAAGATCGCATTGTTTAGGATAATGTGTTGGGTGGAAATATTTTATAAAAGTATGTAGGTATGTAAGTTTAACAGAATTTACATAAAAGTCTCGAGGGATTAATATTATTTAAAATATTTGAAAAAGCTGATGGTAGCTTCAAATGTAAAACAAAGTTCTAGACACACTCAATCAGTCATTTGAATATCAAGAATTTACCAGCTGCATGATAACTTAATATATCTACGTACTACATATAATCCAGCTTTCAGCGGAAGTTTCCCAACAACATGGATCTAATATCTGTGTAAGTATGTCACGCCTACACGCTGTGGCAATACCTTTAAGATTCGAATCACCATTACTTTTACTCGAGACGACGTTTTGACGAAATTTAAGTCGCAGCACGATCCGAACATCTCATTCGGCGCACGTCGCGGGTTAAATTAGATCGTATAGTAGGAAAATTATTTCTACGCGCGACACACCCCGGATTTCAGTCAATGATTGCAATTTATGGATTTATCGCGCCGCACGTGCGTGTACGGTTTGATAAAAGGATACCGTTTGTTTATCTTTCGATAATAAATTCGTTTTATCCGACATGCCTTTACCAGGTCATAAATTATTTGCAACGCACCATGATTCTTATAAAACATGGCAAAATCAAAACATTCTATATGGAATGATATAAAAATATACTGGTGAATGTAAAGGAATTCTGCAATATGGTATCAAGCATAATCAAATCATCTTTTAAATGCCAAAATCGCTATACACCATCATTTGCAAGTCACTCCTCGACAGCGCGAGAATTATCAGTAAGGAGCTGCGAGTTCAAAGATTGCATTCGTTTACTAACCTAGAACTGCCGGATACGAATTTCGTTGGTGGAGAATAGAGAAGTAAAGCTAAATTTGTGCACTTCGGAAAGCCATCGATTCAAAAATATGACATATATGGAAGATTATGGTGGGGACCCTAAAATATACTACCAATAGCTTTTCAATCATCAGATATTTCCAATATATAAGAGATACCTCTTTCATACTCCCTTATAGTATGACACGAATCGTTAATTATTTTACTGCTATTCCGGCTATTCTAGTACCTTCTGGTGTCATTTGAAAACATTGGAAATTTTTATGTGTAGAATTTTTTTAACATACTTCTATTAATTGAATAGATACAACATGATGAAAGTTCAACCGTGATATACATACTACGGCTGGATAAAAGCTGTACTGTTGTAAAATAATTAATTAATTAATGTTCAAAAAGCTAACGAAATAAGTCGGTGATGATGTTTCGCTTACTTTCGGGTAAAGGTGACGCGATTACCAGATGCATAATTGTCAACGTAAAACTTAAAGTAATTGTAACAGTTTTGCATAATGTGGACAAATGGAATGGTTTATCCACCTATTTAGTATTCCCAGCAGGAACTGTGCTGTACCAACTTAAATAGGGGAAGGTAATTTGCTTTTCTAAGTAGTAAGGTTTACCCATTAATCATTTGACATGCAATGACTTCGCAGAGTGTTTTTCTTTAATATTGCTTCAATAAACACAAAATATACCTTTCAGACGCTTTCGAGATTTACGAATACAAATAGAAAGTAAGTATATCTGATGGATAAATAGATATTTTAGAAGTTTTCGAAGTTTACAAACATAACTAAAAGGTACCTCTAATGAATGGGGAGCTAAACCTTATAAATTCTCCGCTGCTGAATGTATTGGATGGAAACTAAGCAGCCTGACCCAGCTAGCAAATACTTGGTTGTTGATGACTTTGAACACCATGGCAACTTGGTCACTTACTTATACACTATGTAGTGAAACTCGCGCAAGAAAAATAAAAAAGTGGCTGTAGGGTTGGTTTTCAACTGAAAGAAATGCACTTTCACTTTCAATCTGCCCAAAGCAGATAAATGTTAATAGTGTTAATGCAAATTTTAAAATAATAACTCCTGAGGAAGTACGTCTGGCGCTCTTTTAGTCTAAAATTTGACTATCCTGCAAACAATATTAATTTGTGCCAATTTATTTTATTCACAATGGTTTTCACTGTAATCCAAAAAGCATTCATGTTAGAAGCATATTTTCGTTCTGGAATCAAAATTGATGACGAAAGGCATTATTCAATAGAAGGTTTTAATAGAGAATTCCGAGAAAAATTTCCTGCAGTACCGTTGCTTTATAAAGACTTTTATGATACTCTGATGCATTCTCTAAGTTTATTTCGCGAAACTGGTAGTGTACAGAGAAAACAAGATAGCGCTCGCCCAAAGAAAAGAACTCCAGAAGTAGTTGAAAATGTTCGACAAATTGTTGAGAATAAACCGAGAATTTCTCTACGCGTTCTTGGACAACAGGTGAATCTGTCTCAGTTCACTTGTCATCAGATCCTAAAAAAAGATTTACATTTATACCCTCGTTTGACCTCCGTTCAGCAGATTTTGCCAACCGATTATGAGAAAAAAGAAGAATTTGGTCGTTGGTTTCCCGCTAACATGGACGATTATGTTTTAAATCGAACTTTCTTTTCGAATGAAGCCTGGTTCCACCTCTCAAGTTATGTAAACTTCCAGAATATGAGAATGTGGGGCACTGAAAATCCGCACTTTTTCGTCGAAACACCTCTTCATCCACAAAAAGTAGGCGTTTGGGTTGGCTCAAGTCGACGGCGCTTAGTTGGTCCAATTTTTTTCAACGGTATACTTACAGCACAAAGATATCGAGAAGAAATTTTCAATGCATTCATCGAACAAATGCATGATGACGAGCTGCATTTAGTTTATTTCCAGTAGGATGGGGCTACAGCTCACATACCTTAGGCCACAATCCAATATTTACAAGAGTTTTATGACCATCGATTAATAAGCCGAAATACAGCAAACCCATGGCCTCCGAGATCTTACGACCTAACTGCACTTGATTTTTTCTTATGGCCCCATCTTAAAAAGAGTATTTTCAAAACTTCCATTAATAATTTGCAAGAGCTTACCGAACGAACCACTACCAAATGTGAAGAAATAAATAGTTTTCCAAAACTGTTGCAACATGTAATTGACGGGATTAAGCGAAGAACTCAACTGTGCGTTCAGGAAGGTGGCGGTCATTTCCAGCACTTATTATGAATTATATAACCGCTGTTCAGTGATCATCGTAAACTAAACAACTAAATATTCTCATTATAAAAGTTCTCTTTAGTCTTTATAGGTTAGGTTTTATTTCTGACATTCACAAGTGACAGCAAATTGCAAAAGCATGCGAGACAGACGTTTGAATTTCAGCGCCAACTGCAAATGGAAATTTATTGTTCCACACGTTATATCACATGCACCATTTTCCTTATGAGAATTAATTGATTCTGATATCATACATTAACTTTGGACACTGCGCTACAATCCCTTTGCCGATCATACTTCGGGGTATTTCACATTGAACTACAATTATTTGTAGAATCGATGTCACCAGAACATGTGTAGTTTTGAAATAAATAACCCGTACAGGTCTAGAATATTTAAATTATATTGTTACCTATTACCTTGTTTTCGTTCACATTATATTCAAAACAGGTGAGACAATTCAGACGGAGATGATAACATACATACTTTTTGTTTATAGCGATTGTTATACAATGTTTTAAAGTTTATGGCTTTTTCGCTAATCTTCAAATAAACAATATTGATACAAATTATTTATTTTTGTAGAACCAAAACAAACATATTAAGACAGTGTTAAGACAATATTAAGCGTCAGTGATACGAAAAGAAAATGACAAAATTGCAGG
The DNA here is from genome assembly GCA_033557515.1 of Diorygopyx duplodentatus. NCBI lineage: Eukaryota > Metazoa > Arthropoda > Insecta > Coleoptera > Scarabaeidae > Diorygopyx > Diorygopyx duplodentatus. The sequence goes on from JAWQRJ010000339.1 coordinate 7,908, forward strand.
TGCTCACTACATCTCGGGAAAGGAATTGCAGGTAAAGTTTGATTGAATTTTTGCTCATCAATTCACGATATGTTATTTCGTGTCATTGCTTAATAAAAAAGAATTGCTTTGGTCAGATACTTTGGATGTATATTCCTTAAAAACACCTATCCGTCCTTTTGTACCTCACGCTTAATATTGAAAATATAATTGTTTTGATACAACTAAATTTTTGGGTAATAAACAGTATTTATTTATTATGTCGATGTCTATAAATCCTCCATCTTTCAATAAAGAGATTTACGCACAAATACGTATATCTGGTAGACCGAGCGATAGCTTTCTGGACTTTCTGTGTTCGTCTGAGTATACATATTTAATAAGTGTACCCTACTATACTGCTACATAATTATAATGTACGTAAATGATCGCATTTTATTTTATTACTAAAATTAATAAAGATTAAATTCCTGGTTGACTGAGCTCTGCTGGATTTCCTAAGTGCTATTACTATGTAATATAAAATAATTTACCTACCTGGCAAGTTTTTATGTTTTCTATGATACCTTTTGTTAGCTATTCTTTATTTCAATTTCTACCATTAACATATTATTTTCCTGAACATATTATGAAGAGAAGGTATACCGAGAAACTGAACAAAACAATGTTTAACGCAAAGAAAAAATAGATTAGTAAAACTGATCAAACTTTAATTCGCCTGCGCATTTTTCTTCTTACTCCTAATTCACATTTAAATCCACTATTTGAAAGGCGAGTTTCCATCGGCGGGGCACCGATCTATCGGTGAGATCGTTTTTTTTTAATTTCACCGAACCATCTCAGACTGGGAGGTAATTCACGTCATAAGCATAATCGAAATTCACATTATGGAAATTCGGTGTATGATTTAAGCGAAAGAAGAAAGTCCATTCAATGCATTCGGTCCACCCGATATCCCAAACTTGCGGTTCCCTTGACCGTTTCGGTTTCGGTTTCAATCTGTAACATTAAACTTCAAAAATTATTTACCGATTTTCAAACGCTCATAAAAAATAAATTTTATTGTAATTTTGTAGATGTATTCAAAAAGATAACCATGCAAACGAATCACAGATGACCTTTATAATCTTTTAGCGTAAACTTAAAACGAACGTGCGCAGCTATTTCTAACTAAACCAGGCCTTTACTTCGAAAGGTTACGTTTAAAGTACAATGAGAATTTTACGGCAGCACATACTTTCTGCATTCTTGTTCGAGAAGTATGCTTCATTAAAAGGCGTTAATGAAAAATTCCGATTGGTTGCGTTAAATCCATGTTGGATGCTTCGCTTACGAAAGATTTCAGGGTTTATTTCTCGTTTATGCGTAAATTTGATTGCAAAAACAATTATTTGCAATTTTGATGATTATTTCGTAAGATTTTTTAAAGGAAACTTAAAGGTTTCTGTTATTATTAATAGAATTAAATTCCTGCATTTTTATCATTTTATAGTTGTATCACTGACGACGCTTCATATTAGGTAAGAATATTTATTTTAGTGCAAACTAATTCTTAAAAGCATATATACCACTGAATGAAATTTGTTTTTTTCCACACAAAAAAGGCGGATTCCTATCTTTTAAACAGTCCTTTTATTAGTTTACCTATACGATTGATAAATATTTTAAAGTCGCTTGATAGGTTAAATAATGCTTAATATAGTTTTAGTTAGCTGACCACCTACTTACTCCAACTTTTAACGCTTATATAAACTCCTGTAAAAGAGGACATGCTATAATTGAACATTAATCTTCGTTATCGAATATAATCGTTAATGGAACTTAATCTTAAAATTTTCGCAGTATTTTAGTATTTTCGAGTTTTTGGATATGCAATCTAAGATTTTACCCGCACCCTAATGTTAACAGTGGACATAATTGAAAATTGCATTGTATTTTAACTTTTATTATTATCAACTGTTATTAACGCCTTTTTAAAGAGTAGAGATGCAAAGCAACCGATCAAATCAATTGTTTTTTAATAAGTGACAGATACGAAAAAGTATTTCTAGCTTAGCATTGCTTAATATGCTTAATATTCAAAGTTGAACATACTTTGACTTAAACATACCCAATAATTTTTTGCTAATAATAAGTATTTATTTATGTATTACTGCTATTTTTGTTGTACACCTGGGCGGCCGATCTTTGCTGAGTTTCCCAAATAGTATCTATATTTAAGTTAACATTATTTACCTATCAAACTTCACTTCAGTTGCAAGTTCTTTCGATTTTGAATTTGACGCGGACATAAAATAGCGGCCAATATCCGTACTTTATACATCTAGGGACTTTAATGGATGGAACCTCAATGTTCAACTCCCGTCACTTTGACAGATTGTTGCGAACACAGCTGTCAGCGCTAACCTTTAAAAAAAATAGCATCAATTTACGACTAAAATTGCGCCAAAATCGGCTTATACACGCGTTTAACGGACGACACAGTGCAAATGGATGGAAATTAATCCAGATATAGCAGCAAAAACTGCGAGAACTGAAGACGAATACTCAAATATAAATTTGGTTATTCTAGTTACTTTTTTATTAACTTTTTTTGTAAACAGCGTTAAGGCTACTCACATCGACCTCATAGACGTATTGATAAGATCGTTTTCTTTTAATTTCACCGAACCAACGCAGGATGGTAGATAATTCACCTCGAAAGGTGCTAACGTGCGCTTACCTTGAGTTGGGGCACGCTTTTTTCTATTGCTTCGTTTCACATTAAACGTCGAAAGTTATCGATTTTTAGTGGCTCAAAAGCGATATAAAGTGGTTTTACTGAGAGTTGAAACCTATGTAAGTCGATTTTACGCACCGGATTATTGAAATCCTGCAACTTAAAGCCGTCTTCGAGATCAAAATATTCATACGTACATGCGTACACACACATACATACATACATACAAGAATTGCTTGTTTAATAGTATAAGATATATAGTAAGCAAACGCTCTATTTTTGAAGTCTGCGATGACCAAAGGTATTTGGCTTGTAAAATTTCTTGAACGTTACTCCATTATACAGCGCTATGTATGTCTTCTCGCGCTGCTGATGGTTGTTTTAAACTTTTATGAATTCCACACGTTTAATCCCCTACAGGTTTGATACTATCCAAATTACTACACGCCAGGTTAGGTTTAAACTAGTGTGTTTCATTCCGTTAATGTTAAAAGATATTGTTTGGGATACAGCTAAACTAACATCGTGACGAAAAGTATAAATTAATGAATGATAGAAACTACACGTCGATTTATTCCGAACATTGGATTGTGTATTTATGAAATTGTTATGCTAGATTTCGTCAGTACAATAATTGTGAACACATCTGTCTACATCTGCAGTCTGTACAACTTCTTAATTAACATAATTTTGTGATGACTACACCAACTTCGTATTAAACAAATGATTAGATACCTTGAGATTTTGATGCTTCTTTTAATTCTTGGTGAATTAATGCTGAAGTAATGAAACGTTGCTGAATTAATGAAACGTTTGTCGATCATTAGAATTCTACTTTTGGCAGAGTGGTGACAATTGCACCGAATCTTATAATGCCTGCGCAAAACAAATGTTATGTTTACCAATTATTCGTAGAATCTTCGAACATTCAATCTAGATCTGCCAATCAAGTCTCTATAATCTGATCTGCAAATTTGATCGGACTTTTGTATTAACAAGAGTCATGGGAATACTGATCCCGTACGATCTATAATTTAATTGATAGATTCACCTTTATCAGTTGTCCTTGTATAAACAGGACATCTTTTCGTTGGTGTTAAGGAAAGAATGGACTACAATATCCCTGACTTCTTCAGTTTTGTCGAGGCGGTCCGGGATATGTTTTGGCTGGACAGGTGCTGACCTCCTTCGACGAAGTATCTCAGTGGCACCAATATACTGTAAATGATGGAAAGATCTCCCTGCACATTTTCCTCTTCTTTTTACTTCAACAGACAACAATTAACCAAATTCTGACCACTATCTTCTATGTGGTGGATGAAACTTTTGACGTTGCCATCTAGCCTCGTCATTTAATTTACCTGCATGTACCTTGCTAAAGAATATTGTGTACAATTTATGTGATAGATAAACACAAATATTTCACCACTGAAACAGAAACATATCGTTCGGTGCCTTCCTAGATTCGTTGGCCATTCGCAATATGGGCATTAAATCCACCTACATAGACAAATATATCTCTCGTAATCATATAAATTATTTCTCTCGCCATCAATTTCTATTCGTTTATGCAAATGATTGAACTGCTTTTTCAGTAATATTTGGTACCCAATAATTTTCGTCGTTTTGCGGCATTTTTTACAAAGTAAGTTTCACTTAATTCTTAAACTAGTACTAAATCATTTCAGCTGGTATATTGCAAGCCGTCCGATTTTATATAAGGCCCTCTCCAATCCATCATTTACTCGTGAAAATAATAAAATTCCCGTTACGAAGGAACGAATTAAAGTTCCATTATTGATCGGGACGCCATTCGAACTGATAAAACAGGTAGAATTTTATTAAAGCCAAATATTTTAATATCGCCCTGACGTCTAGAGCCGACCCCATGCGACGCCACCTGCCTCCTTTTCGACATCCTTCGTTACGGCGTGTAATGGAAAACAAATAAACTTCAATTAAACTCAAACCCGCAAACCGACAACTCTCACCGGGGCTTTGATAAATTCCTTAAATTTGCGCTGTCCTTTATACAAGACCCATTTTCGTTTACGTCTCTTCCCTTTTCCAGCGGGTGAAAAATATTCGCAATTACCGATCGTCTCAAGATGAAAGGCGTTGCTAAAAGCTGAGAGGCTCAACGGTGAAAAATAAATCTTTTCTCAGAAAATAACGAATGGATCAATTGGCGAAGACTGTAATGCTCGAGTTTGTCCGCCACAGTTTGTTCTGTATGTATTAAAGTCCTTCCTTGAGTTATTTGGGAATGTAAGCAATTTGTATTTGGTTTTGGACGATCAATATTGCCACAGCTATAGTAGAGTATAGTTTTGAAGAAATTTTCGAAATTGTATTTTGTTATGAAGAGGTTCACGAGTTCTATTTAATAAAATGTGGTAGATTTATAGTTTACTTGACGCTGTAAATGATTGTTATCGATTTTAATAATTTAATTTATACACCGTGTGCACCAGTAGAGAAATGTCCAAGTAATTTTCTGATTATTTGAGATAGAAAGTCGCTAAGATAGGCAAAGTAATCCAATTTCCAATGAAGATCATTTAAATTCTTTTTAACTAGTGAATTTTACTATAGCGACTTCAATTTGTTCCAGTTGTACAGCAATTGCACAGTTGATGAAAATTGATGAACATTTCTTTATGCATATTATTTAGTACGCCCTGAAGTTCAAAACAAATGCTATTAGAATGTCTGTCAAGTTTAGCAATATCGTAGTTTTTATTGCTTCTGGAAAATTATAGTTTCATAAGAAAGATACTCAACAACTTCATTGTTATTAAAAAAATAATATTACTAAACAAGAATAATAACAAACCATATATAAATAAAAACTATTACATAATTAATAATACATTATAACTTTACAGAGATTGTGCGAAAATTCCACCTTCACGTTCAATGCATTTTTGGCAAGATTACTTTTCCCTGCAAGCAATAAAAAAACTTTTCCATTATTATAGAGCAAATAGATTTGCGCACAGCATTACTGTAATCTAACAATCACCCTAACGTGATCGTAAAGTGACAGAAGTTTAAGTGTTAGGATCACTGTTGCTAATTGTCAGTTTTTTAATTATTTATAATCAAACCAAATCTAGAACATAAAATGCTTATTGGACATCACAAAAACACAAAGAGTAACTCATCACTGCCAGCAGTTCCCGGTTCTTTACGAAGTATAATTGTTAATCATTATTTGAAAATTTCAACCCAAAACGATGTTCTGATCTACAAGCAATATATTTTTCACTTGTCTAATAAGGCCTTTCGCTTATAAGGTACTCATTTAATAATTATTTAGAACGGGCCTACTATAACTTTATTTCAAAATAGTCGCTATTAACAGAATTTCCATAACATGTGCAACGCTTGACTTTTTTTCGTTGGATTTAGACATCAGCTTTTTTGGAGTCGCTATTCCTAAAATCCAGTTCCCATCGGATTAATTTGTGATAATTACATTGTACGTGACGAAATGAGAACTTCCTCCTTTTTTGAAGTCGCTTAACTTACTTCTCGTTTTTCACTAGGACGCCTTTCCGGTAGATATTGCATAACAGAAGTGTCTGGGTAATCAATATTAGCTAGTTTGATACTTACTAAATACTCTCGTTTTATAAAAGAATCCAAGAGGGTTGTAATGACATCGGAAACTCTATTAAATAAAGTGTGAATTGTCAGGGCTTTTCTGGCTGTATTTCATTGTGTAATGTAGTAAAAACGAGTAAACTAAAATCTAGAATCTGAAATTCGTAGAAATCTCCAGTTCTTTTAGGGCTTGAAAGGCATTAGCTGTGGTAAATGATCCATCATCAAAGTTGTTATGTTCAGCAACAAAATCGGCCAATCGTACTGGCCTTCGTACATCAATGAATGTTAAAGTAATGTTTAATGGAACAAAAATGTTTAATGTACTCTACTCTACTCTACTGTACTATAAATGGTTCTTTATTTCTGTTTTCGCTTTTATAATTATGTAATGTAATTCTGAAGTCTTTATAGTGTAGATTGTAATGTAATGGGTCTGCTTACCGTAAGTTAATTAATAATTTAAATTAGGCACTACTAAATTTTCCTACCTCTCTAACTCTTTTAAACCGGCCCGAGAATTCGGGAAACGTATTAGTTCTTGCACGAAGACGAGAACAGGAAATAAAGCACAAATAAACCCAAGCATTTTAAACAATAATAAATATATTGACGAGAAATAAAGAAAAACAAAGAAAACCTAAATCTTAACAAGTGATTAATACAAGAAAATAAAAATATGGAACCCGCACCTTTCTCGGAGACTCAACAAATCAAGGTTAAACGCAATTACGTAGCAATTTAAGTAAACAAATATTAGTTACTTACGGTTATACTCTCATCGGGTGGACTATTTGTCTAAGGTATCTAGGCTAAGCACTTCACAGCACTCAATTTAATCACAGAATTCACTGTAAGTAAAAACACAAGAGGAAAGTAAAAAATTGTCGCGTTGAAGCACAAATCAAGAGTGAAGTCCCTTTTTGAAATTTACTCTCCAAAAAAATTTCAATACGTAGGGCGTTTCTTGGTTTACAGTGGGGATAGGTTTTTCTATTGGTGATTACAAAATAGAGGGATGTTTACAGATTATCTCAAAAAAACACAAGTTTTCACATCACATACTGTTTTTATCCTTACGATATCCTCCTAAAAACCAAACTATCTGAATTTACACGAATTAGACACACTACAGTTATGCCGAATTTAAAATTCTACGATACGACCCTCCCAAGAAAAACCCCAAAACTTACGCACGATTTTAGATATTTTAGATAAGGCGAAGATTCCTACCTCAACGTTTCCACGGATTATACAAAATGTTTCTTGTTTAACAGTGACTCGAATTATTACAGTAATCTCCCACCTTTGGAATTGCGTTGATGTATTTTAGATTTTTAATGTATTATTATGGCACCTTTTCCATATAATAACGTTCATCAGCAGCTCGGTAATGATAGTAGGAAGTAACCACTTTGAATCAAAATAGATAAAAAAATTTATCCAAGGGCTATGAGAGCTGGAACAACAACACATTAAACAGAAGTGTAGGGGAAACCCGGGGTTGATTATTACGATTTTTACTCCAGAACTTAATGTGTCAGTTTGGCGAATCTTCAACAATTTTTGAAGCAGTTTCAAAAATGTACAATAATTACTTAATTAAAATCACTGGTAGTTTATTATGTAAGGTAAACATTTTTTGAAAAATAAAGATTTTTATTGAATGAACGTACTGGAACAATTTGCTCCTTTCTTGGGATTGATTGTTACTGTAGCCTAATATGTCGTCGTCTGAATTACAATAAATACAAACATAATAACATATGCTTATTAGTCGATGCATTCTTCATGAGCCTAATTCTTACATTCGGTACATGATATTCACTTTTGATATTCACCATCGCATTTGAATATGATTTTTCACAAACTAGACAGACACCACTGTACGCGACGGTGGAAAGATTTCTTCTTTAGTTGTAAACTTTCAAATTTCAACTGAAGAAGTTCAATTTCAAGTTTGTAAACTTTAAAATTTCTGACGGGCGTGGTCCCCGCCCTGCCTGCCTTGTTTCACGCCTTTTCTTGCAAATTATTCTGTCAGGTCGCTGCACAGTAGTGTTACCTGTCCCAACGACATTGTAGATATCACTACAATTAAATTTATAGCGATCCATCACGTCTTCTAATAGAGCAAAAAAAAGCATTTAGCTTTTACCGTCGGTTGAGGAGTTCTTATTGAGAGTGTGGAATGACATTTCAAAAATCAACTGAGCCAATCAATGGGGAAGTATCATATTCGTAGGGAAGTTTACGAATTACATTAGCAACTAACCCTGGCACCTGGTGTAAAAGATTACGACACTGGCATTTTTGCGATTATATTAATAACGCATCATATTCCAAAAGGAAGTCTTATTCCAATTTCTCCGGTGTTATTCAATTTCACCCCTGAATAGCGAGATCATCAGTCCACTTTTTCGCATTCGTTCATAATTCAATTGTAAAGGAGATCCATCAATAACGTCGGAAAGCGCTGATGCTTTTTATGGGAGCAAATCGCGCCAGCAATTATTTTTCATGAAAGTTTAAAGCGTAACCGGCCCATCTCAATCATACAACGGTTCTAGCTCTGAGACAAAGACGTCCTTTGCAGACGACAGTAATGATTTTTATGTCACGCCACAGCGCTTATGACAGTCTGGAGGTTTAAAAGTACCTCTCGAATAATGGTCCGAGCAAATGAAATCCTGAAACTTGCAGTCCGAAATTACGGCGGTCACATATCACAGGTTTTTCAGTGTCACTCCAAGAGGTTTTGCAATTATAAACTTTCCGGCTTTATTGTCGGCGAGCCCTGAGCAGACCGGAATTTGTGCAAACGCCACCGAAGTGCTGATACTTTCGCACCCAAGAGCTTTTGAAAAAAGTCAGCAGGTTCTTTATGACGAAGCTTTCCTCGTTGCGGCTATAGAAGGAGGAGTATATTTTGCGCTTTCTCCCACTTTAACTGCTATTTTATTGCCCTAAATAACACATATAATAGAACTATTTGAAATTTGTTATTTTACATACATATTTCAGAGATGCAGGTTCTAAGCAAGCGAATGTGGTCATCAACACGAGAAGTCACAATTCACGGTTTTTGATGATTGAGAGGGAAATAATCGCTTTCTCTCTCAAACCAAGTGCGTATTATTGTGTGCAGGACCCTCTAGAGAGGATATTACTGTACGTATTTGGTCGCAGCCTTCTTTTCACCAGGGTTGTGTTGTCTACCAAAAGTTGCCGCAGAAGAAGGTAAAGAACTTAAAGCATCTCTGCTGTGTGGCATTTTTCGAATCCAATTTTATTACAGAATTTTACTCGACAATATTACGTTTTCTCAACCGTTTAATTGACGCTACATTGAAAGAAATAATTATGTAAATTTACCATGAATATAGTTGGGCACGAGAATATAAATAAATATACATGTAATACGTAGAACTACAATGTACCAATTAAGCAATAAGCATATTCACAATACAATAATAACAAGATCATGTTGAATAATTACATTGTAAAATGAGAAACCAATAAGTAAATATGCAATGTAAAAATTACGTCATAAGTAGACATATAATAGAGAAATACACGTTGGCGCAAAATTACACAGTAATTTTGCTTTTAAAACGTAAGACAAAAATGTGAATTTACATTTCAATTCTAATTCATTTAGCAAGCAGTAATGAGTTCTATACACTTTACGTATAAGCAAATGTAGATCTACAATATAATTTCAGATTTCATTGCAGTTATGCAGTATAAACAAAATATTGTCATTGAGTCTTTTTTAGATATTACCAAAAAAAACGATGATTTTTTATTCTGATTTGTGAATAAATAAAAATATTCTTTGAACATTCTTTGAGTATAGATTATCTAGTGCTACACAACATTAAAAACGTTGACAATAAAAACATTATGATACTTGACTACCAAGCACATATTCACTTGTTGACTTCTGAACATAATTAGATAGAGAGATTCACGTATAGGCGTGAAATGCACGGTATATATTTTTAGAATAAAACCACACATCGGTGCCAATGTTGGATATATGTCATTTTAAGTACTGATTGGGCTTAAAAAGTATTGTATTCTTTTGATATATAGCGAAAGTATATTTATTTCAGTTTCTATCCTACTTGTTTCAAGCCGTGTTCATCAGCAGAGACGCTGCAAGATGCATACAATAAATCAGTGTGCCAAAATTTTATATAAATAAAATAAAAATTTTAAATTTTTAAATTTATTATACGAAATTTGTAATAATATGGGGTGTAAATTACTTTTATTGGGTATAGGTAATGTGTCTCAGAAAAGAAAAAAAATTACTTACTTGTCAATTTCGAGCTTATGACATCGTTGTGGAAAAGAAGATAAATTGAATGGGTTTAATTTTTATCATGTATAAACTTTTCTGATTATTTTTAACTTTTTAAAACCAGGTATGTAAACCTACGTAACTATGTAAAACTATGTAAACTTACCTGGTAAGTTTCGTTAACCTTTTTTGTTTGATTGTTGTCAATTAGCAATCTACAACAATGTGTAACCGTATTTGAATTTTGTGTAATGACTGTATGTATTGGCCGGATATAATATGTAATAAATTAAATAGTCTCTTTATTGCGTGGTGGATATTTTGTTTAACATGTGTTGTTGTTCTTTTTGTGGGTTCAACTGGTTATTGGCGGTAACAATTTGGAATTGAATTAAAATAAACTTGAGGAATGAAATTGACATAATACAGCGGTCAAATATGTTAAAATGTTGTGTTCGTTAGTTGTTTTGGGTGATATTTACGTCTCGTTTTGGGTGATATAAGTGTATCGGTTCGCAAAGTGTAGGGCTTGTTAAAGAAACTGTATAAAAGGGGTGTTGTCAGATTTATTTGTTAGTTTAGCGTTTCTATGTCTTGTCTCGTATTTTTGGGTAATCAATTTGATATGCTTCGTAAAGTTCTAGTTCGTAGCCTTTATTTTTGTGACGTAAAATTTTGGCATTTTTGTTCTAGTCAAATTCGTGTGTGAATGTAGGAAAGTGCCCGCTGAAGGCATTAATTGTTGTTATGTTTATGCCCATTTATTCTTGCACTGAGGTTTCTTCCGGTTTCTAGGAAATAAACACCATTTTTAACAAAGGTATTCTCTGTCTTTCTTGTTTTATGTCTAAAGCTGAAGTATGTGTGCAAAAGAATTGAATGCGCCATTCTATATTTAATGTGATGGTATGAATTGTAGAGGATTACGACGCTCGTTTGGATTGGTTTTCTGTAGATATTGAATTTTATGTTGTTTACATTGCTTGTCAAAATTAAATCCAAAAACTTTATTTTATTGTTCTGTTCTGTTTCTATGGTAAACTGGAGTTTAGGGTGTATTTTTTAATATTGGATGATTAATATATGGAATGTTTATGAAATAATTGATAAGATGCGTGTTATTTCCTTCCCAAATTATCAAGATACCATCTACATGTCTTTCCAATATCGGATATTACTATTATATGTAGGTTTTGGTACAGTAATATCCACCAGTCCACTAAGTGGTGATCCCATGAGAAGGCAATCTTTCAAGTGTTAAATGTCATAATTGAATTTGCAACAAATTTGTTGTAGGCATGGTATCAGAAGATTGAAGGTGTCATTCTTTTAGTTTTGTGTTAAATTGGAGATGTCAACTAAATGTTTTGCTATTTTGATCGTTTCTTTGATGGGCATATTGGTGTACAGATTAGGAACGTCTAAACAGAACATAACTATGTAGTTTCTTATTTAATTCATTAGTTATTTTCTGTTATTGATACTATGACGTATTTCTAACTGAATAATGTTTTTAAATATATTGTTTGTTATTTTACTGAGACGGTGTGTTTGTTTATGGCATTAACCATTGGTCTGATGGGCACGTTAATTTTGCGCAGCTTAGGAAGTGCGTGTAGAGTAAGGATTTTAGGGTTCATAGGTATTAAGTTGTATTTACTGAAATTGAGTTCTTTCAAGGTGTCTTGGGTTGATTTTATTCTTTTTCTGATCATGTTATGGAATGTATTTAATGCGTTTTTATTAATTGTTTTGTGGTTCCGTGTCATGAAAGTTTGTGTTTTCGGTATATGGTCTTTTTTATTTAATAAAATAATTCTTGCGCTTCTGTCACCTTTTGTTACCACAACATTACTGTCTTTTATTTTTTATTGTGTGAAGATTTGAGATACATTATAGAGTTTTTTTTGGAGTTGTACGAGGGGTTCTTGTCTTGCTTGTTTTTTATGTTAGGGCTTCTTTTTCCCTTTTTCATAAGTTCTATAAGGTCTGCCTTAATTTTGTTTTCTTCAGCTTCTATACCTAGAGTTGTCAAATGAGGTTTTTTTTCTTTGTGATAGATATTTGCAGCCTATGTTGAGCCAAATTTCTTCTATTTTGTTAAGAGTTAGACTCGATATGTTGATGAATCTCGGATGGAAGTGGTGTTCGGTTGGAAATGTTTACTATTCTTTTCTTCCTTTTTGCTTCTTTGTTTTTGTTTTGTTTTTTGAGTGAGTTAAATTTGTCTAAAACAATGTCCATAATAAGCTCGAAATTAACAAGTAAGTACATTTTTCTTTTGTGAAACACATTGCGTATACCCAATAAAAATAGTTTCTACACCATATTGTTACAAATTTCGTTCTTGTAACCATACTGGTTTGTTGGTTGTACATCTTGTACCGTCCTTGATGATGTGCACAGCTCGAAATATGTAGGACATAATTTGAAATAAATATGCTTTCGCTAATTAGAAGGATACAATATGTTTTCACCCAATCAATATCAAAACCTGATTAAAATGGATAATTATAATTACTGCACCAGATCACTTTAGGTGTAGTTGTGCCTTTCCCTCTACGATGTGTATATACAACACATGTAAATGGTGAAACATGTTTCATTGTTAATTGATTCGTAATAATTTGTGCATATATGTTTGCAGCTTCTTGAATTATAAAAATATCGTCTTGTAAATTGCGATGCATTTGAGTTTGACTTGGCGCATATTTTCTAGAAAAAAACATGAATTTCCTAGCACATAAATACTACTCCCCAGATATAATAGCATATAAATACTCTCCAGATATTTCTGTGCAAACACAAGTGAGTAGTATAATATTTACGTGTACTGAACTTTGTTTGAAAAACGTTACAAGAAAACATTTTAAAAAGTAGGTACTTGCTTTTTTCTCACTCTACTTCTGCCACCAATGCGTAGAGGAGGGTCTGATGGAACCATATTTACAAATGAACTGTAAATTTACCTAGGCCATGTAATTTCCTATATACATTTATGTATTTATAACTGATATTTGACGATCATTTTACACTTTGTTATTATAGAATAATAATTAAAAAAACTGTATTTTTTGGAGAACTATTTTGTAATTTATTTTGTGCAGTACTACACATGTGAAACGTATGTACTTGAACACTTAAAATTCTCATACTTTTACCCAAATTTGTGTCTTATCGCAAATAACGGTCTTCCTCCTCTCACTTCCAAAGATCATTAATGACGCACTTCCAAGTTCTATAACTTCCAGTCTACAATTCATGCGACTACACTCCCAAGTGGAGTTTTGTTGCTACAGGCAGAGCAGACATGTTTAAGGCAGAACTTCTTCTGTGATTCGCATTTTGGTCTATTTAGTTCCTTGTTGTGCTAGAGTTAAAACTATTAGTCGTTTCTTTAGGTATGAAAATTTATTCCACCAACATGTTTATCCTTTGGATTTTATCATCTTACCTTTATTAAAACCAGGTTCTCAAAAATCAGGCGGGACATTCAGCTCCATGTGACAGAGGCAATAAGCCTAGTGCCCTTAACGCGTTTTCAGCAGATTATAATTGCTCTCCCAAGTCAACTGGCGGTCTATTTTTCGGAACCAAGCCTTCTAGATTGTAGATACAGTGAGAAGACTATGAGTTGCAACATTGAAATGAAAGACATTTAAGCAAGGTCTACAGTGATCCAGTACTATTTCACCAGTCCTGCGAGCTACTGCAGTGCTGGATCGCAACTGAAATAATGTAAACAGTTATTTCATTTCAGTATAGCATTATCGCTTCACAGTGTAATCAAGTACAGTGAATGGATTGAGGATTAGCTTTTTCA
>JAWQRJ010000340.1:0-22345 GCA_033557515.1 Diorygopyx duplodentatus
AATCTTGGTTGCATATATGAACTAGCTCGGTCTATTGCTATCCGGGCGAACTTTGTTAGGGGTGGAAAACAATGTTTTTTTTAAATGTTTTTAACCCCGAGCGAGCTCGGTCTTCCAGGTACTACAATTTGTAACAGCAAAAGGTTTCTAGTAATATATTGGTCAAAGTATCTGATCTAAGTGATATAATCCATCCATTCCTCTTAATAAAATGATGGGAGAAAGGGCCGGATCGGTAAGATCTGTAAGTAGTTTGGACAGTTGCTGTGCGTAGCAAAAGTTGGAAAACACCAAGGCCAAGTCGCAGCATAAACTGAAGATCAAGATCCTGTCCAAGCTCAAAGCACCTCCAAAAGCAAATCCTAGACCAAGGTCAAATACGCGGCCTCTGTTAGATCCAAGATCAAGGTCGCAGGTTAAAGTTTTTGTAGGCTACTGTTCACATGGGATCACACAAATATACCTAATATTATTAAAATAACTTGTACTTATAATAATAATAAGACAGATGAGGTATCTCAAGCGATAACTGGTGTACACTAGAAAAATAAAAAACAACCAGTAGAGTACAAATGCCATACAGGTTATTTCTATGAGATGAGCCAAAACTTTGCAGACGTATTCTATAAGTCCTACGGATGAAAAAGTTCATTTTTTATTTCATTACTCCTTTTCATTTGCGTACACAGAATCTTGCAAACCAAACCTTAGGTTAGGTATAAAAGGGAGTGGGCTTATCCAGTCATCCACGAATGGTCTATTCTGGCTCACATCTAAGTTATAACTCACCCTCCAATCCAGCTTTCCGTATGAAGGCAAAGATGGTGGAGAATGATACCTTACCAAGATCTTCGATATGCACAAACGCCTCGAAGCTGATACGTCCTAACACTGGGCAGGAACATAAGACCAGTCCATCCTCTGCCGGAGTTTTTTTAACCGGTTATGAGCAGTATATATTCCTATAAGGTCTTTTAATCGCTTTCTGTCCATTTCCCACAGTCGCGCAGTCTTTGCTTTAAAGGGAGTGCTAATCACCTCTTTAGCATGATTATGTCCTGGTATTTCATCCCTGGTATAAGGCTGGTCCAAAAACTGTTGTAGAAGGCATCATCAAACGTACACGAACATTGAAATGGCAGATATTCAGTTCATGTATGGGAGAGCTAATCAGAACACAAGAGAAGCTGTGCAACTTGACCAGGCCACATATCCTCGAAGACGTTGCCCTAACAAAAAAAACCTTGCCTCCATTCACCGTCCACTGCGCAAGATAGGCAGCATTACCAAATGCCTAGCAGATTTGGGGTCTTTAAGAACAGTTAGAACTCCTCATTTAGAGGAACAAATTCTAGGGATAGTTGAAGAGAATCCAGAAAGAAGTCCTAGAATAATACCTACAGAATTACAAGTGTGCGTTGCAACAGTATAGACAGTGCTACGAAAGGAATTGCTGTTCCAACGAGTTCAGACACTCTTAGAAACTTCGAAAGAGGAGAGCCAGTTGGATGGGCGGCTAGGTATCCCGATTTTAATCCGCCATCTTAAAGCACTAGTTTATAGGACCGCTATTTCTACATTACAAAAGCCAGGAATTTTGGAACGCGTATGGAACTCGATGAGAAGGCGCTGTGAATTGTATATTGCAGGTGGCGAAGGACATTTCGAACATTTAATTTAATTACTTAGAAATGCGAAATTACTTTAATTTAATTTAGAAATGCGAAATTTTTAATGCGTACATTCTATTAGTCGTGGCCGCCGTGGTGGGCTTCGTTTAAGTTATTATAACACATTCATAAATTTGGTGTCTCAACAATGTCGAGTGGTTGTTGAGCACTTACCAAGAGTATCCTGTTGAACAGGTACCTAAAATAGAATATATTAATGAAAACAATGGTACACAAATTATACCAAATAAGAATGGGTTTCCTTACGACCTTACTTAAGAGAAACAAATAACGATGTTTGCTACCATCAACAACGAATTAATTTATTATTTTAATGTATGAGTTTTAATAAACACAGTAGTTTATTACTTTAATACAATAAAGAGAGTGATTCTACAATAAAAACGCCTATATATTAAGCACAACCTTAAGGTCCAGACTCTTGTGGTCCCTTACAAATTTCAATGTGTCTCTTCAAAGACCAAGATCGCTTGAACAGTTTGCCGCAAAGGTGACAATTGTGGCTGTAAACTTTGCCGCAATCCATAGATCTATGGGCCTGCATAGACTCGTAACTCTTGTAGCATTTATTGCACTGGGTACACGGGAAAACTTTAGTCTCCTCTTTGACAATTCCGCCCTTATGCACGCGCGAGGCATGATTTATTAATCTGGACTTCGAATAACATTTGTATTCGCATAGTAGGCACTGGAAGTGCTTTTCTTCACCGCAAGTGTTCATGTGCCCTCTCCAGGTTTTCCTGTTTTTCATCCTTTTGAAGCACTTGAAGCAGCGGTACTCTGAAAATGTTTCAGTAAAAATTGTGAATATTTCAGGCCAATGGCTTAAGCTATGACGTAAGATAAGGGAGAAGCGAAAGAAAAATTAGTGTAACAAGAAGTATTGGTTGAATTATCAAGTAAGAATAACGTTTATGATCATTGAAATAACATATATTTACACAGGACACATACAGGATAATTACAAAACAAACATGTTTCAAAAAATGGAGTTAAATGTAAAGATGAAAACATGTTTTACACCAAACACTTTTAGGGCTATCGCGGAAAGCCAAATAATTCAAATAACAACCACAGAATGTCTACAATAGCATTTAAAAGTCTTAAATGTCCCTACAGATTATCTTCTTTCAGAATAATTTGTTAGGACAATAAAGCGAATTTTCTTAACTTTTAACTTCTTATGTTTGAAAATTTAAGCAGAATACATGACAGAACAAAAAAAAAACTTTTTTTTAAACATTTTGTATATTGGAAAAGATTCCTGTTATCTCTGTTCATTTTATCAAAAAAACACTATTTGGTTCACTCACCATTGTATCTATAAGTTCCATACTAAGATGTTCATCTTTCCAAGTAAGGTGTTTTCTAATTTAAAGTTAGATTAATTCCCTGGTCAGATGGTTTGGTATTCAGATGTTTCTTGAACCACTTCAACTTAAAAGCGTTGTTTTGTAATTATATTCTTATCAGTTTGTGTGTTATGTGCCCATACTGCAGGAAAGTCTGGATTTTGGAGCAATAACTATAACTTCAAAGTCACAGAGACTTAAGTCCGGGGGTGATGGGTGGGTTCTACAGAGAGTGTCGCCGCTTCTTCTTCAGCATTGGTCCTAGATTGTTTTCCAGAAACGAACAGTAATACTGCGCATTGACGGTCTGCCGTTGGGATAACGCATGCGAGAGGATAACACGATCACAGTCGTAATGAAGCCAATCATTTGACTGGCGTTTTATCGTTGCCATTTCTGCATTTCCGTCAGCTCAAGGGGAACCCAACGTGGCAGAATTTTTCGCATCCTCAAGCGTTGTCTGAGAATATGGAGGACAGTCGTATGTGCCAATCCTGTCTGTACGGCTAACTCACTAATCGTTTGGTTCCGATCAACCTCAAGTAACGTAGACACAGTTTGCGCTTTATGTCTGTCGCACTTTGTCGTACGTCTTTGACCCAGCGTGCTACCCTTCGGTGGGGTAATGCGGAATCGCCTTCTGAAGATCTAGATAACACTGGCGTGTTGTATGTCCTCTGGCACATTCGATTTTTAGCCACGTCCGCAGCTCCTGCTTCGAAAACATCGTACTACATCGTAACTATAAAGTGTAGGCACAACCACAACTACTCAGTGTATAGTTCTTTTCAAGATCTAAGAAAGTCATAAAGGAATATAATCCTCTGTAAATAAATGTCGGCGACACGTAAGTATAGGATGTATAAAATTGTGGATGTATAAAATTATTCTAAAGAAAAGTTACGATTTTTTACCTAAATTCTGTTATATTTTGTTTTAAAGTGGAATATTTTGAACTACAAAAATGTGTAGTTAAGTGCTTGCAACGTCTGTCAAATGGACAAGGAAGCATTATGGAAAAAAAATCACTGGGAATAGAAAACATATTGTAAGCATTTCTAGGGTAAGCTCAACGTACTTTGTCTTTGCCGTCTAAACGCAACTTTACAGTTTTATTAATTTATTAATATATCATCACCAATTTTATTTAACTTCCTATTTAACAAAATGAAATTAATCATGATTCTATTAGAAATTTAAAAAATCAAAAAGAAGAAGATCAAGAATATTAAAACAAAAATTCTGACAAAGCAAAAATTTGCGAATTAAATCAAGTGATTTTTTGCAGAAAATAAATTGGTTTTAATCTTGATTTAATTAAATTTGTGGTTAATTTTGTTCTTAATAAATAGATAGCATTTTTGTTTCAATTAAACACATCACATTTAAATTTTCAATTACGTTTATCAATAAAATTTTGAATTAATACTAATTCAAACAAGTACTTATTTTTAGTATTAACTTTTTGAAATTTAAAAAATCAGACATGAGTTTTGGAAACCGCGACCTTCTTGGCTTCTGATGAAAATTGAAAAGGAAACTATAATATTTATATATTATAGATATTATAGGCCCAAATATATTTAAGAAAATCAACTTTATAATTTGATTGTCACAAGTCATATGATTGTCTAAGAATTTAAAGAAAAAAATAGGGGTTGAAAAAGTTAATTAAAACCACCCTTGTTTTAATTAACTTTTTATTTAAATTAATGCAATTAATTAATAAAAAAATGGGTATAACATGTTCTATATTCATTTTAATAAATTATTATAAATTATATCTCACTGAAAACATATTTATTAAGACGTGTTTAATTTAAAATATTCACAATTCAGCATCCTCATTAAATTCATTTTTATTCCTTATGATTTAAGTACGTCACGAAAAATTACATAATTTGGTGAGTTTGTCTATAATGAGCATTTAAGGTATACTTCTGATAAAATCTTCTACGACATATTTCACATATAAATCGTGGTTCCTTTCCACATTCATACGTCATGTGACTATTCAAATGTCTTTTGTGTTTATAATTTTTATTGCACTTTGGACAGTAATGTCGAGTCTTTGGTTCAGTCTTCAATCCTCCAATAAGTAACCAGTGACTTCCTACAAAAGAATATTTTATTATTAATATTAATAGTGTACTATACAATGGAAAAACATGTAAATTGGAAAACAACAAAACGTCCCAACTCATTATAGTCACTAACGAATAACATAATTGATTTGTTGCAACATCAAAATAAAACAACATATTATAGTGTTTACAATGTCTTTTATTGTTTTGTTTTTTAAAATATACGTTAGCAATTAATTTGTTAAAAGAAAGATAAAACAAAGCATAAAGTTAAAAAAAAGAGATTAAGGATTAAGCATTTAAATCCTTGTTTGCATGTATGGACAACATATGTACGCGCATGTTGTGCCTGTGTTTGAAAACTTTGCCACATAATGGACATTTGACAGATGCTTCCTTATTACACTCGTATCTCAAGTGTCTCAGCATCGTGCTCCTGTAATTGTAGACCTTAGCGCAGTTAGGACACTTGTGAAGTACAGCCTGCAGTTTCGTCGAGTGAAGCCGCTTACAGAACACTAAAATAATATTCATATCAATAAATACATTCGCACTAAAATTAAGAATAATTACGTGTAAAAATCTCTACGAGTTTTTAGACTACATTGTATAGATAGCACAGTTTAGTAGCAACTATTTTATTATTCTGTCGCTTCGGAAATACTACCACCATTGCATTATTATTACACATACTCTACGGTTGCGTTCCATTAAGATTGTTTAGTGGTTGTTAGTAGCGTTTGAAAGAAGAAAATTAAAACTGAAAAATAATATTTGAAGAAATAAAACAAGAACGTTCAACTGCTGTTTTGAGCCGTTTATTAATTCGCTTTTTACAACGCTACATTTTGTGACTTAAATAGAAATAAATATCGATGTTCATTTAGTAGATGTGAATATATTAACATATGAGGCATAATACAATTAAATAAACTTAAAAATAGTAACACAGGAAAGTTTACATGGAGCGTCATATTATGCTGCAATGATTTTACAAAGCTTCAAAAATAGTTCTTCAAACTGAAGTATCCAGAGCAAGCTTAAACGCATAGTGGTATATTATGGCTTTATATTTGTATGATCTGCTTTCATTGCCGTAAAATATTAACTAATAAACAAAAAGTAGTAGTTTCCATTTTATTCATACGAAATTAAAAAGTTTTTCCTCTTCTTCTTTTAAATGGCAATAGCAAATTAAAAATCAATTGTTTTTAGTTTATTAAAAATATTTTTTAAAAATTATTAAAGATTTTATTATGAAATTTATTAAGTATCGTTAGAAGTTGTGGACCACAATAAAACAAAAGAGATGCCAAGCAGAAAAAGTTTCTTTTTTTTAATAAAATTCACCAACATCCACAAAATTAAAAAAAATAGTATCTGGTGTGCTTTAGACTTGGAACTTCCTTTTGATTTACTTTCAATGTAAATTCAAAGTGCATCAAAATCTAGGATTCAGGCATAAAAAACATAACTTGAAATCAACTAAAATTCATTCTGATTAAAGTCAATATTTAATGCATGTTCATGACTTTATTTTTGGGTCTAGTATTCAGGCAAAAAACAAAACAGATTTCAAAACTTAAAAAACAAAAATTCAAATAATGTGCTGTATATTTATATATACATTAATTTATGTATCAGTAAACTAATGTTTTTTGCAGATGTTATGAATTTACAGTAGTTTTCTTATTACTAAAAAGTTTATTATCAGCTTTATTTATCTGTGTAGTTCTTATGCCAAGCAAATATAAACACAGTTCCGTTTGAATATTGGTAAGCAATATACTAATCTGCCAACGTAACTATAAGTCTACAGTAGATTAGAAACAAGACTAGCTAACCACAACTTCAATCAATTTTAGAGACTACACTA
The DNA here is from genome assembly GCA_033557515.1 of Diorygopyx duplodentatus. Taxonomy (NCBI): domain Eukaryota; kingdom Metazoa; phylum Arthropoda; class Insecta; order Coleoptera; family Scarabaeidae; genus Diorygopyx; species Diorygopyx duplodentatus. Next base: position 7,004 of record JAWQRJ010000340.1, read on the forward strand.
ACTTTGTGTTTTGACAGACTAGTTATATTCATATACCACCATTTAAATTAAATGCCATGGTAGCTTAAGAACACACAATATCTACAGACACATTTTTAGCAGACACACAAACAGTGTCAGATTGCCAAATAACACTTTACATGACTATTATCTCTTGAAATAGTTGATATCTTTAGTATGACAATTGTGCTACTTGAATAGTTCTTTGGAACTATTGAAGGATCTTCTACAAACCAATGACGTCAATGCAGAATATTATTACACATTTCCTTTGAGAGTTTATACATGTTTTGAGACGATAGACTACTTCATGTAATCCCTAAAGTTTTCTCCATGAACATGATAGACATGTTTGTACATGGAATATTTCTGCTTGAATAACCTTGAGCAGACCGGACAGCTAAATGTTGGGTTCTTCTGACATTCATACTTCAAATGCCTCCACAAGGAACGTTTTGCTTTATACGTTCGCGAACATCTTGAGCATGCGTATTCTTGCCCTGCAAAAGACACTTTTTGTAATGGATACGTCAAGAGTAAATTCTTGCTGAACATCAATGACGAATAAGAGTACGATAATTTATGGAAGGCCAACAACTTACCTTTCTTAAAGTGCATTATATTGCTTTTTTTAATGAACACCTTCAAATAAATACCTTTAATTTATATTTAAAATATATTTCTGTTTATTGTTAAAAAGGTAACGTCCCAACAGTTTAACAATGAACCTTAATACGTACAAATTAATTAACAGTTTTTCTTAGAATCGGACAATTCGGACAATTAATAATAACCACTCGTGATAAAGAAAAACAAAGCTAAAAAAACAATTGGTGATTTTTAAAACATGTTTTTTGTACTGTTACCGCAAAGAGTATAATCCAAAAATATATAACTATTTTTTCACTTAATATATTACAATCCTGGATCTGCATTCGGATTCTGAAGGGGAAGTTGAGAACATAATTTATTTACAGTACAGTATTTTTGTAAACCTCGTAAGTGTCTTTGACTCGGAAATTCTGATAGGCATCCATCACTCACTAAGCTTTATGTTTATGACGTCATCAACATAAATGTGCATACAAAATTAAACTATCCCCAATTATCATTTCTAAATTTTGCATTTTCCAAAAACAGAATATAGAAGTTGTCAAAAATAGATCGACATTAGGTAGATGTCGATCTACTTTTGAATACAATCGAAAGAAAATATTTACTGTACCACTTGTAAAAGCTAACCCTTTATTCTGACTTTCAGAACAAAGGCAATTTTTACATGACACCCTGTATAAAATTATTTTCTAGTAAGTTTAGATTAAATTTTCAATATTCTAAATATTTGCTGCGATGTTAATTTAATATCATCTTTAGAGCGCGATCTTTGAATACCTATACCTTCAAAAGGAAAGGGTTTAGGTTTTCAAGTTAGGTTTTTAATTCAGTGAGTAATTAGTATGTTATTTAACGAGCACACAATACAACAGCCTGTAACATAACAATTAAGTGAGGAAATGAAGAAACTTTATTTTAGGTTAACACAACAATCAATTTTGCTTTGAGAGATGTACCACTTAGTTCGTCAATACACTTTTGTACTCGTTTTTCAACAATATTTTTGAGTTACTTCATTCATTTTTATATTGCTTTAAAGTTATAAATATTAGAAGAAGCATTTGTTGAATTAAGCAGCAATATTTCTTCATAAAAATTAACTAGTTTAGATTGTAAAATTTTTAAGTTATGAAGACATCGGTGTGTTGAAATTTCCCGTTCAATCACTATTGAATTGTAAATCGATGTTATAACCCTTACTACACCTATGAATTAGAATCACTATTTTTTGTATGACGTCACAAATAGAACGTAGCGAGTATCCATCTGAGCCAAAAGTACTTACAGGCCCATCTTCCAAGAGTTCCTTCGAAAAAATTATACCACTCGGCTTTTCCTACAGAATCACACAATCCAGACCAACTACGATCGTATATAAAAACATTACGCGTCCATATTGTGTACCATTCTGACGTGCTGCAACATGCGAGCTCGCATTTTGGCTTTGTAATGACAGTCCCTGACCGGGCATGGAACAGTAGGCTGTTTCTCGCACTCGTATCTGATGTGTCGCTTCATGGAACTGAAAACCTTGTAAACTCTTCCGCACGTGTTGCACATAAACTCGTCATTTATGGTCGTGTAACCGGTAACGACAGCTTTTTCCCGTTTCCCGCAATCATACTTTATGTGCCTTCTCAATGATCCTCGAACTTGATACGACTTGCTGCATTTCTCACAACGATACGGTCTGCTACCTAAAAAAAGTGGAATTATTGCGAGCACCTTTAGATTTCCGTTAGCGTGGGTGTAGTGTTAGTGCAGCAGATCTCCCATAATACCGAGCAAAGGAAAGTAAATGGTGTAAGGTGGACAAGTAATTTATAAACAGGAAGTAATTGTACAGAAATATAGCAGAACAGCAGCTTTGGATCCACGAAATCTAAGACGAACTATGACAGAATAATAAAAGCCAAGAAGGACTTATTATTACAAAAATCTAAATGTACGGTGATCCCTCATATATTTTAAATGTGCCTCTTCACACGATACGCTAATCAACCGTATGTGGTCTTCGAGAGTATAGTGCGATCTGATTATCATTACAAAGTATAGTGGGAAGTCAGAGGAAGTCTAGAGGCTGTGGAATGGGAATAGACATCTTACAGCCTCGTAGAAGAGAGCACAAGGGGCCCAATGGGGCCTATGTGAATGGAGCAGGAAAAACCGCAGCCAGCATCCCTACAAAAATGCTCGTACATCAAATGTATTGGCTGAAAAGTAGATGTTTTACAAACTACATCAAATTTTGTACTTAGCTAAATACAAATTAAGCAATATTTAGATTTACCAAAAAAGGCCTTTATTTCAAAGGCATAAACAAGCATTTATCTGTAGCATTTCAACCAAACTTCCTTAAAAATGTGGACATTTCTTAAAAATGTATGACATTTTTAGTACGAATAATAATCATTGACTATAAAGTATAACATTGCAAATTGTGATTACTTATACCAACGAATATACAATTAAAATCTCGTCTTGGTCAAAATAATGTGAATATTAAATGAGTAAATAACGTTCGATACTGCTTATTTCATCTCATTACTCCGATCACAGCACGGATTACTCTTTATCAAGTGAAAAACGTATTTATATACGTTAATAATGTTAAAGTATAATTATTTATAGAATGTATTTAAGTAAAGGTTTAAAAGTAAAGTCAGTGTGTTTGTTTAAACAATTCCCTTGTGGATTTTTCATTGCTTTTCTACTTCAGGTAGTTTAATTTCTGTATTTTGAATGCAGACGTGTAACAGGGACGAATCATGTAAATTATGTTTATGGCCCATTTCCAATAGATGTCGACCAAATTCTGAGCTAGAATGGTATATATTTTCAGGTTTATTTAGTGAAGGTTGCTTGGTAATTAGTTAATTTGTCAATGCGATGTGTTTGAAAACCATTATTGGGCGCTATTTATTTAATTATATTTTATTTCCCTAAGGAAGTTTTCTTTATTCAAAGGCACGATACAGAGTTTGTGGATGAGACTGTTGAAATCCGCATTTTTTGTATGAGTGGTGATGACAAGAGTACTCAGGAATAACTAGGTCCGTGCAAAAAGGTTTCCTAAATATATCGATTAAAAGTGAATATTTAGGGGCTTCTCTAGTGATTTTTAAATCCAAAAAGTTAATTGTTTTCCTCGTTCAATTGCTACTGTGAATGAATATTCTGATTGATAAGTTTATGGAATTCGTTAAGTTGGTCCCTACTTCCTTTCCACATGCAGAAGATATCGTCCACATATATCGTCCAATAAACGATGTTATCAATGTGTTTATGATTGAGTTTAAATTTTTTTTTATTCTATTATATCTATGAAGATATTTGGCATAAAGATAATAAATACATTATTAAAATTGAACAAATTTTGTTCTAGAATGGTTTCTATTATTTTAAGAATATTGTAGTGGCATTGAAATCGCTCAACTCAGATGAGTAAGACAGTTGTTAAGGACTTGCATTGAACCTGAAATGGGTACATTTATGTAGAAATTTTCAATGTCAAAAGAAATAAGAATACAATTATCATCAACCTAATATTTAGAACAGTAGTCAATTATCGAAGGTAGTTAGGTTAGTTATGTTTAGGAAGGTAGTTAAATTAGTTATATTTTATGTTGCCTGCAGATGTAGTTTCATCAGTTTGACCAAATAGCTACTTACTATTTGGTTCTTAACATATTTTGTGCATGATCTTGAAATAATCGACGTAAATATCATTGTAGGCCGAGGAAGAGTCTAGAAAGGTTCGAAACATGTAACTATGTTTTGAAAATAAAGGAATAAGGAGTATCGAACATCCCTCATTGAATATACCTAATCATTAAGCAGATTAGGATTTTTTAGCGTTTTAATAAATTAAGCTATACCAAGTTCACTTTGAAATATCAGAGATAAAAACATTGAATGTGGCGTTTTCTATAAAATTCATGCTTCATTTTCGAAATAAATAATCGATAGTAATCCGACGAAAAGCTTATAATGAAAAACTAATTACACTAAGCTGACAAATTATTATAATAAGATTATTATAATCGACTCAACTATTCCAAATTTCAAAAATGCATCTTATCTCTGCTGCGGTAGAGTAAATGTGTAGGCAAGAATTCCGTTGACAACACATATATACTTCCTAATGTAAAAAAAATTAAAAACTGAAATAAATTCTTTATTGAATGTAATCATTTACAATAAATACTTAAAAAATACTCTTTTAATCAGATAAATTGTAATAATTTATTTGAAATGAATATTAAGTGTTTGAGAAACAATTTTTTTTTGCTAAGAAAACACGTTTTAAAATGTGGAAAGCGATTTACAACAAAATATGGTTCTTTTAATTAATCGTAATTTTCCAAAAATACCACCAAGAAACAAATTATAATGTGAAAATAAAAATTCTAGAAAAGTATGCGCGGATAATGACATTTGTAATTTAATTAGACACAACCATTGCTAATAAATCCAAGAAAGGAAGGAGAGTAATGATTTTTACTAATCAGTATGTTTAGAAACTAAATTTAGATTTTTAACATTTTTAGTCGTCGATCGGTTCGGTAGAGTATCATCATGGACTTTTTGATTACAAAAGTATCATTATAAACTATAATTAAAATCACGTGTTAAATTATTGTAAACATTAGGTTAAGTGTAACTTACGTTTTATACCTCTACGAATTATGCTACTGTTGGAATATTAATCCTGATTGGTTGTATCGTATATCGAAGAAGGTTTAATTAGATGATAATATATTTGAAGTTACTTAAAATAAAATTAGATTATTTCTAAAAGACATGCTTAACAATGTAATTTTTTAAACTCTAGTTTATAAAATTAATATTCCAACAGTAGCATAATTCGTAGAGGAAAAAAAGTTACACTTAACCTAATGTTTACAATAATTTAATACGTGATTTTAATTATAGTTTATAATGAGACTTTTGTAATCAAAAAGTCCATGTTTGTCCATGATGATGGTACTATGATATCGAAACCGGTGTTAAAAAGTGTTAAAAATCATTTTTTTTTTACTGATCAGTATGTTTAGAAACTAAAACATACTGATCAGTAAAAAACCTTTCTCCCCTTCCTTTCTTGGAATTCTTACTTAAATCAGTAATACAGACATTTCTAAATCATTATTGCTAATACTGTGGATTATTTTCTTCTTTCGCATAGCTTAAAAATACAATAACCACTTTATGTTGCCTAAAATGATGTGTTGGGTTGGGTTGGATTGGGTTGGGTGGTCCAACTATACGATAAAATATCATATCAATTATTTAAGACACCATCAATTATCGAAATATTTCAAATTCGGTTAGTCCAGAAACTTTATACATGTTGAAGACAATGCTGTCAGATTTAGCATTACAAATATTTAAATTTTACATTAATATTATTTACAGTAATATTTAAATAGATTACATTACTCAGTCAGATGTTTCCTTCTAAATTTTCTTCGGAATGTTCATCCAAGATTTTAGTTCTATATCTTTGAGAATGTGTAGACAGCGTCTTCTTACGCTGCCTTGAGCAATTTTAATCTGATTTCTGTGCACTGAACTTCCAATTACACAGCAAAACACGCATTTTGGTGCCGTTTTGAGCTAATTTCATGTATATTTGGTGAGCAGATTTTAAGTATAACATTTCCATTTTCGCTCGTCAGCTCCAATTTTTGAGATATAAAAATCGTCTGATTTATATATGAAATAGGGTTACTATTTCATATTAGCCTGTGATTCACATAATAAAAAACAAATCGTTAAAAAACGTGAATGAAATATAGTAACATTACAGTAGCACTATAGCGCTACAGCGCACAGTAGCACTCAAATACCACTCAAAATTGTTACAAAATTTTGAGAAAAACTGCATTGAAATTTTTTAAATTAAAAATAGCAAAATGCACTAAATCAGATGTTCGAAATTAGCTCCATTTGCAACTTGACAGTATCCAAGACGGGAAATTACACTTCCATTCTGTCCCTAAATCATCCAGATTATTAGGTCTGTTAAAGTATACCTTACTTTTGAGGTACCCCCATAAAAAGAAGTCTAAGGACGTTTGGTCTGGTGACCTGGTAGGCCATTAAGTGGGCCCTCTCTTCCCTGTCCAGCGATTGGTAAACGTTTCATTTAAATAAGCACGGGCAGCGGCCGCGTAATGAGGAGGTGCACCGTCCTGTTGGAAATAAAGTTGATCAGAGTGGAGGTCTGGCTCTCGTGGGTTTGGAAATAAATTTGCGAGAGCGGGAACGAGGTGAAACTGAAGAAATTCAAGATATTTATTTTCAGTCAATGTTTGTTGAAAGAAATAGGAACCTAACACTCGTCGCTCAACAATACATGAATTAACTTTTCGATTATATTGCGTTTCTGCGTCATCCAGCGTGGATTTTCTCTACTCCATTGCCGTTAATTTTGTCTATTAACTACACCATTGAGACGAAAAGTTGCTTCGTCTCAGAACGCGATGTTTTTCACAAAATCGAGATTCTCATTTCGGAAATTTGATTGGATTTGTTCACAAAACTTCATTCTTTTGTCAAAATCATCTTCAAATAATTCGTGAACTAGGCAAACTTTGTGTGACTTTACTTATTTACTTATTAATAACACATGAAAAATATTTGAAAAACTACAAACTAGCGCATTTGATTTAGTGTAATCTTTTGTCTTTTCCTCCAGAAAGTTTTCTTTGGGGGTGTGTATGAAAATAGCATTTGGACAGGGAGGAGACCTAGTTATTGGTTAATCTTAAAAATTTAACTATCAATCCTAACCCTAACTACTAATCCTAATCGAAAATCGTATACTTCATCGTCCAAAACTCTTGTCGCAATTAACGCTGGCATCCAAATTTTGTGCTAAAAAATTCTTAACTGCAAAGTTCTTTTTACCCTACTTTCACGAATCAGGGCCGTACAGACTGCAGAAAAAAAGGCAGGGATGAAACTAAGTTCTTTTAGTTACAATACCTTCACAATAAAGAATATTTTTACAATCTGACAGGAAGTAACTGTTCTGTAAGTGACTGCTTAATCTCATCAAATAGAGAATTCATTTTAGAGGATAGCTGGCCAACATCAGATAGCTCCCCTTAGACAATGCCACCACCTCTTTCAAAAGGCTGAGGCGTCTGGGCTAAGAATTTTGAATCCCTGAGGACGTACAAGTCCTGTGATGGGAATTACCACATCTGTTGGAATTGGCACCCAATTCTAAACTCCAAATTTCAAAACAACTCTAAGCGAAGAACTTACTGCCTCTAAATCAAAACAATAACTTATAATAAAGATATAATTTGTAAAACTTTGGGCAGCTCCATATGTAGCTATCAACAATTTTTGGAATATGTAAACTATCTTAAAGCTCCCCTCATAACGACCAGTTCTAACCGTTCACAACCTTAAAGAAAATGACGGTCAAAAATGTGTATGCATTTTTATTTTAAGTTTTACTTGAAACAAACTGTGTGATAATAAATCATTTACAAAGTAGATCGTACAGTTGGTGTTTTTTGTATTTTTTTCAATTACTTCTGAAATTTCTCTGTATGACCAATCCGTGTATGACAGACGCATGACGCTCCATGCTTTCTTTCCGGCTAAAACATCTGCGACATTTCGGGCATAAGAAAGGCTGCTTATTTCCGCACTCATACAGTTGGTGACGCTTCAAATTTTGCAGATAAGCGTAAGATTTCGGGCAACTGTCGCATACGTATGGTTTTCCTGAAAATAAAAACTAATAACTACTGAGAAGTTTTGGACTTCGGAAATTATTAACACTGAATTTTTGTGCAGTACACACCAAAGCAAAGAGTCGAATCGCCACAAGCATCTTAGTGGAAATTTCAGTAATAGGTGTTTGTTTTGATGCATACCACATATCCTAAGTGTAATAAAGAATTGCTAATAAAAAATAAGTCATAAATTATTAAAAAATAATTTATTCCAAACGTAACAAAAATTTAAAACACCAAGATTGCAAGAATTAATTATACGAAATAAACAAACGTAAACACTAACTTCAGTACTACAATAAACTTTTTTTTTAATATTCTACTGTTATTGATTGCTGTTACTATCACAAGAGCGTTTCATCATAAGAACAAAACTTATTTTGGTGTACAGCTAAGAAATGTTGTCTTAAACTAGAATTTTGCGTATAAGCTTTATTGCACACGTTACACACAAAATGCGCGATTCCGTCACATTCGTATTTCCTATGCCTGATCAAATTCGGTTTGTGTTTATATGATTTTCCACATTTTTGGCATCCATACGGTTTGATGTCACTTTTCCTTCTGCCTGAAACAAATGTCAAAACAAAACCACCCATTATTATTTTCGCAGTAAAATATTTACTTTCTCCCTGACAATCACAGACATGTAAACAAGCACTCATTTTGTTAGAGCTTTTATTCAAATTGTAATCATGCGGAACAGTACACTAATAAATAAAAAGTACATGTTTAACATTTCTCTTTTTTTATTAAAAATAGTAATGTCACAAAGTTAAGGACAATTGCGGCGTGTCAGTATTTTTTGAAGGTATTTTATGAATTTTCCTTCGATGCCTTTCAACGCTGTGTTTTTGGGAAAATCCTCTTTGACATTCCGGGCAGGTGAAACAATTCTTGTTTGTGCACTCGTACCTCTGGTGTTTGATTAAATTTTGCACGTACTTATAAGACTTGTAGCAAATCCCACACGTATGCGGAGGGCCTGAAAATTGTCTGAATCAAACATTTTGGTGTGAAGAGTTTTTAAAATCTTTCTACAGAACTGGTTTGGAGAAATAAGTGACTGCAGACTAGATTGTTTTTCTGTACCTTTTATTCAAGCACCAGTTTTAATAATAAAACTATCACTTTACTCTTGCACACAGTTTAGGGGATTTGCTGACCATGTTTTCTGAACACATGCCGCACCATGCTTTGCTTTTGACTGAAACCTCTGCGACAATGCGGGCAACAGAACGTTTGCTTACTGCTACACTCGTAAATTATGTGACGATTCAGATTTCTGAGGTGAACATAAGATTTTGAGCAATTGTTGCAGGCATATCGTTGCCCTGAAAATAAAAACGTATATAGTCTAGTGGAAAGCGTCATAAATCTAACTTTGATCAGACTGCTTACACAATTCAAGGTAATTTTAAATGATTGATGTTTTGCTTACTTTATCGATAATTTAAAATCACCCAATGAAATCATATCACCTAAAAATAGGTGCTATTGTAAAAATAAGCTGAGCCCCGTGATTGCTCTCTGCAAAGAAGCAGCTGTATGAATAAAGTGTTTGCACATGACGCATAAAATATGTATTTCGTAGATCTCTTCAAGCCTGTATGGCATGCTTACTAAATTTTGTTCCATTTGGATGTCCACAGCCATGGAAGTAAGAAATAAGGGATAAATACGTATTTAACTTTTATTTACATAAATTCATTTAAAATTACAATAAATTCTTAATTTGTGCAAATTTTTATCTGTAATGTTTATAAATCAAACATTATTTGAGAGCTTCTTAAATTTCTAGACAGATTCAATCCGTGTATGGCTGATGCATGGCGCTCCATGTTTTCTTTCCGACTGAAAGGCCTTAGGCAATTCGGACAAAGGAATGTTTGCTTATTTCCGCACTCATACTGTTGATGGCGTTTCAGAGATTGGGCGTAAGCATAAGCCTTTGAGCAAATTTCGCAGATGTACGGTTTTCCTGAAAATAAAAACTGGTAGTTAGTTCAAAACTAGTCGCCATATCTAATGTATATTCCAGAATGTACATTATCACCATATTTTGAAATAGAATATCCTACCTATGGGCCTTTCTGTTACCCCATACTATTAATGCGGGTTAGCAAGCAAAGTGCAATAAACAAACCTTGGCAGTATAAATTTATGCCTTTGAAAACTTCCAAGAAATGTTATTTTAACTTAACGTATTAGTTTCCGAGGAATTGTCCACCTTCACTCCATATTATCAGCTAAGTCGTGATTTTAAGTTGATTTTTGTTGTTTGCGTAAGTCACGACTAAAACGTAAATTTGGTTAAACCACGTCCCCTAATGAGAAAACTGGTTTAATATACTGGTACAGCGCAAATAACCAGTTGTAAGGCGCTGTAGATTACTGTACAAGTTGAAAAAGATTAATCAATTATCTATACAATATTAAAGTTATATTTTCAAAACAGATATTATATGGTAACAAGTAACAAATAAAGACGAGCACCTCTATCACTTCATGAAACCCAACAATGTACTGGCGTTCCTCAAGGAAGCATTCTGGGATCCATTCTGTGCTTGCTAAATAGAGCACTAGTAATACAGCACTGAAATCCAGTAACATCTTCAGATCTGCTGCAAGAAACCCTAAATAAAATGCAAACAGAAGTAGGAAATAAAAGAAGTTAAGAAGTAGGAAATAAAAGTGAACGAAACCAAGTGCGTAAAAGGAACTGTCACATTACAGACAGTAAGTTCACATGGCGAACACATATTTGCAAAAAGGAAACAGTTAGGACTGTGTACTGAACACTAATCGTAACTCAGACTTCGCGCAAGTAAGGTTTTTTTCATTAAATTGTTTCTTTCATTTATAAATGAATGATAAAATATGCAAAAGACGTTTCTACGCCCAGAATATCATATAAGTGAAATCACATGAAATGAAACTGTGGCCCGCTGCATATTACTTGTGTGTTCGTTAAAGAACAAAGCTGTGGACTACTTTTTGGATCTGACCCAAAAATGTCTTCATCCAGACATTTTTGTGATCGTAAATCATATGGCAGACGCCTCAAACTACACAGTTGTAACTTCACTTTGCCAGAAATTGTTAATGTTGAAATTGATTAATTTCAAGTTGCTAAATGTATTCAGAACTTTCCACAAAACTGGAAATTCTTAAAAGAAACCGGATAGGTAAAAATCCCATTGAAGAAAATCTTATCCAATTTCTATTCTCGTAAAGGTACACTTTCATCTCCTTTCTTCTTTGAAACTAGACACTCCTATGATTTTTCAAAAACTGTTGAAGATAATGGTAGATTACTTGGGATCAAAATAAAGGTCATTAAAAACTATTGACATTCACTATAACAAACACGGTTCTATTTAAAAAATAATAGAGAAGTGGAATTGAAAATGTCGATATTTACAATTTCGGGTCCAGAATAGAAATTTCTAATTCTAACACTACTTACAAATAACATGAACGATCCATGCTAAGATGTCACTTGAATTTTTACAAAAAAAGATCTGCGCATCAGCGAATGGTATTTTAAACAGAGTGGGTGTGATCGCTTGCACCACTTTCTCTCTCTTAACCTCCCGATCGAAAACAAGCTTACTTAAATAAACGGGTACGTTCTGAAAAGCACTGCGGGCCTTAGTAAATTCCGCACGCCATACGAAGATAGCGCCAGCAGTCCATAAAAACTTCAAATAAATTCGGCGCGCGAATAGATTACTTAATCTTTTGTGTTGTTTTAAATGATTAAAATTGGAAACTGAAAACAGCAGGTTGATTTGTGTACTGAATATTTTTCCCACTGTGCACACATTACAGAACAAAACCTTATTTGTACTGCTTATTGCCGGTGAATTTGAATTTCGCGCGTCAGAAACCGGGCAAAATTTAGTTCAAATAAATTCTGCACGCGATAGAAAGATGGCGTTAAGAATCTTTTCTTTTTTTATTGAAAAAGCATGATTATAGTCACTGGCTAAAACGATTTGTTTGAAAAAAACCGATGAAGTTTATACCTAAAATCCCAACAATAAATACAACCGCTCCATATAGCAAAATTTATTTAAAAACACCCCATCGTCCTAGTAACCTTGTTTTTAAATACTACTATCACTTTTACAGCTACCTCTCAAATAAACTCTAGCCTAACTTTGTACTGTCAATAAAATAGATGTACATAAGTAAAACAGCAATAGTTGGTTCAAATGATCGAAAGGATCGATCAGAAACACCCTTCCGTCGAAGCTAGATCTGGTCGTACCGTATAGACATCTCACCTATCGAACTGTACCATTTCGCTGTAAAATGCTCTGTGAGAGTGCAGATTTACAACCCGATCACGAAGTTCGTCGTGAAAAACCTGCCGCGGTTCAGGGAGAACGCGCACGGGCCCTCGTTCCGTTTGGACAGTAAATTAATATGCGCGGGCGGCGATGAAGAGGCCATCAAACTGTTCGATGTGGTCACGAAAAATATGCTCAGGTAATTGGTTATGTTTTATTATTCGTTCCAAAATCAAACCGTACTAAAATTCTAAAAGGCAGATCTAAAATTACATTTTAATTATTTGTCAAGCTTGAAATGTCATATGTTTGACTTAAAATGTCAGTTGTTGTAAATATTATTTTTATCCACAACTGTACAATTTTCTTTACAATCTGTGAATTTTTCAATAAATTTCTCGAATTATTAAAGCAGATTATAAAGAAATTAAATTAATTGGTTGGACTATAGAGCTATAATTTACCTTCATTTTTCGAAATTGTCTTTCGACAAATCGAAAATGATAAAAGTGCAAATACTTTTCAATACAGATGTCAATTAATTTTGTTAAAAATAAAATATCTCATTAATAAAATAAACTTACAACAAATAATTACAAACGACAAAAATTTAAAGCAATAAAAATATCATATTGTATTGATTTTCGCAAAAATAAACACACCTTTTCCTGTGAATAAAATATCGATGACATGTGAAAGAAAAGATATTTTATTCATAGGAACAGGTGTGTTTATTTTATGATAAATAAAAAAAAGCATGTAGTATCATTTTTGAATGATCTTCTCCATACAGGTGTGAACTTATTATAAACAATAAAGAAGTAACCATTGTTTAAGTGAACTTGAAAACAACATTTTTACACTTTTATTTAGTTTTCTTTTTTTTAGTTTTCTTTTATGTATAGAGCAGCAGAAAAAGTAGTCAATAACATGAAATATAGATTATGTATTTTGACGTAATGATGAATGAAAAATTTTAATTGACGTAATTTGTTTTGAATAAATTTTAATTTCCTTTGATATCATCGGGAATTGCAAAAAAAATATTTATGCAAAAAATGAAATATTAAATGCAAATGTCAATTATAAAAATAACTCACTATTCATCGGGTCATCATGTAATGGCAACAACTTTTAAACCTAAAATGAAGTCTAAGAAGGCTGTGATTCGTATTACCGCACTGCTATGTTAAGCTAATGTCACCTTTTGTAAAAAAACGTCTAATAACTTCTAAACGGTACGACTTTGGCTAAATGTATGTTTAATAAGCTGGACCACAAATTCCATAAGGAACCTAAAAATGTAATAATATACAGGTGATTCATTTTAAAAATCTGAAGTTGCATAGCTTCTAGAGGAAATGGGACACCATGAAAGACTGAAACCATGCAGCTTTTATTTTAAACTTTTTTTCCTATAATGATAGAACTGGTAGATGTGTGGACTGGACAGACCAAAGGCCAAAAATGGAATACCATAATTCGTTCAGATGTATCAAAATCTCACCGTCAAAATTTTGGACGGAATGCATTACTTTCTCTTAATAAAAATAACACCATTTTTTTAACTACATAGCAATACCATATACAAATCAAAGCTGCAATACATATAAAAAAGATAAAAAAATATAACTTCACACCGGCATTCTCTACACTTAATACCAACAGAAAAACTATCTTAAAATTAAAAAGTAAAACAGATAAAAAATAAGAGGATGGTTAGTATACGATGTCAAATGCAAAAACTGCAAGACTGTTTACATATTTAGAAAAACAACACGAATTTGATTTCGCAAAAGGGAGTATTTTGATAATGGAAAAAACCATAAGAAGAGGCTAATTTTGGAAATGCTACAGATTAAATTAAACCAAAAATCCTGCAACAACAGGACACTAAAGAACTACGGGAGAATACCACAAAATTTTTGAAGTTAACAAGATACACTGCTGTTTAAAAAAAAATGGGACTAGTCTTGGATGTAAATTTTAGTATTTTTAGGTTTGTCAACCTATGTTATAGTTACTAAGTCTGATTCTCCATCCATCTTCTATTTTACATAATATACGAGCATTCATAACTTCTGATAGTTGAGCAGGCATATTCTTAAGCTCTCAATTAAATTAAAATATTTACGCAAATAATATTTTGACTTTTAATAAATCAGATCTCACACTGACAGGATAGATTGATTCACGCAGCTAAATATTTGCTAAATATTTTTTTAACAGCAGTGTACTATAATATTGCCAAAAATAGGGATGACACAATGGCATTGACAGTCACGGATCAAGAAAAAGTCAAAATTCTAAAACTAAAACACAAAATAAAATGTAAAAATCATTGTTTTCAAATAAATAAAGTCTGTTTCCTTTTGTAAAAGAAGGACCATAAAAGGGTGACTTGATTCATAAACTTTACGATTTATGAACGTCTTTCAGTGTAGGGGAGAGGGGGGCAGTTTAGAACAGAGGCAGTTTTGAATTGTTTGTTTTATGAACGCATTCTTTATCTTTCCTAACCTCCGAAACCATTTTAATACTAGTAACACCGACCTAAACATCTGTCAGTTCCCAACTTACGTCAAATGTCAGTGTTGTTTTGAAAATCATTCGACGGTTTGTTTACAAAGGCAAAAGTAAATAAATATTTTTTTATTTGTAAGCAATTT
>JAWQRJ010000341.1:0-22341 GCA_033557515.1 Diorygopyx duplodentatus
CTATAATAAATGACTGGTCCGAACTTTTCCTTAAAATAATGGTTTAGGTACCACTTCGCTTTTTTTCGAAACAGACTATAGTCCATTTTAAATTCAATGTAAGTTCCATATTTTTTTCACAACACCACACACCAAACAATCTCATCTTTACTTCAGTAAATATCAAGATCAGAAATTATATTTTAGCAGCACTTATCAAAGATTATTTTATATCAGCGTTTGTTTGTCATTAAATACTATCCGCATTAACCCCAATTAGTAATAATTTAATTGTAATAAAACCGGGTCAATGGTGGAAAAAATTATACTACACATATTTTTGATAAACGAATTACGATAAGAGCGCTAGACCAAAGACAATTCGGCAATGTTCAAAGGCAGTAAGTACACAGCGATGTATAGTTTATCAATCGTGAAATTGTAACGCGTTCTAAATTACCCAATAAAAGGTCGTGCTATAAGAGTCCATTAAAAATGGCCAAGAAATATTTGTCGATGAACTATTAACATCTCCAATTAGTACTTAACGAGTAATACTATACTTGAACTAGTGGTAAATGAACCGTAGTTCAACCGTTGAGTAACTACTGAAGGGTCAAAAGCATACAGTGTAGCAAAATGAGTTTCAGTAAACCAACTAATACACGCTTATGGTTTCAGAGGATTCCGAATTTACATTACTAATTAAAAAACCATCAAAAATGATTAAGTAATTCACAACAAAAGCTCGTATATCCAGCGATTTGCGTGTAGGAACCTCTATAAAGAACACACCCATGAGGGAGTTATGCGAGTTGCATTATCCAGGCTTGCCCATCACTGTATGAAAAGCGCCTAATTTGAATTTCATCAGCTGCGTCTGACTGTAATTGTTATTATTCCAACTCGCGCCGGCAATCTTGTATTATCCTCCACTTTCTATTTACGCAGGCAAGAGGGCAGAAATAATTCTGCCTGGTAGTACTGCATAAGACATTTCTGTGTCAAGTTCAGTTTTATGTCATGTACGGATGTCGTAAAACCAAGGATATACATGACAGCAAACGGTTAAAATGCTGATAGAAAGGAGTATTTATGATCGGTTTCCTTATGGAAGTATTGATAGATTATTTATGGTTATTACTGCCCACAGTGAAAAATCTTAATTAAATTGATAACTCTATGGAAGAATGCGATAGATAATGAGCAAACTATGCAAACTTTAGAAGCAAGTGGTTAATCAGTTCTGAAGGTGTTACTTACAATGGTAAGCGATACATGAACACCACACTTCAAATGCATTATAGTTAAAATAAACTAATACAAAAGCATTATTATTGCATGTGGCGTCATCGAATTACTGAAAAAAATAATAGGCATCAAAGGAATTAAGCAAACACAGCGTATCGCGGCGCTTATGAAGTTCTCGATGCCAGCTTTAGGTGCAAAAATCGATGGGTAACACCCTTGTTTCCACTTAACAAGTCTGGAGACCTTCCTTATAGTCGCCAACTCTTGGAGAGCTATCGAGATATTGATCCAGACCTTATTTTGTAAAGCCACGTGCGGCACTTTCATGGAGATTATATTACCAGAAAAAATCAATTCGGATGCGTTTATTAACAGAGTAAAACTTTTATACCTTATTTTGATACCTTCTCTTCATTTCCCTTAGGTCCTGATGGAACCTTTCAGCATACTCTTTACATATATCGCCCAGAATTCAGGAATTTGTATCCTTTTAATTCACCAATAAATCTCTGATAGTATTCTTTAGTCTAGTCCAAACTTTCTTTTCCACTCATTTCACTTTGAAATGATTTGTGGTCGCACAAACATTCCTTCTTTGACTTTTGCCTCGATGAGCTCTGGAAATGTTTTGTATAAATACTGAAAGCATTCGCCTTCTTTATTCCGAGTTTTATAGGCAATGAGTAACATTTTGGCTGATTCCAGGTGTCATCTCCTGTCTACGAGGATGGAGCTTGTTTGTCCAATGCTCAATGCGCATACAAAATAACTATACTTTGTACAACCAGAATTCTGATTACAAAGAAATGAAATTCTTTTTTAAATCACCACAAAGTACCCACCCACTTGTTCACATCATATTTAGTTTTCATAAGTATTCTTCAGTTGTGCCTAATCCGTAATTGGGATTGAAGCATATTCATTTTCAAATGGAAGAGAACCTTTTAAGCTAGTCTTGAATTGGAAAAAGCCCCCAATCTTTAGACAAATATGTTCCAAGCCTTAAAGTCATCATGAGATTAGGTGCATCGTTGTTAACTAACAAAAAAAGTTTAGAAAATAGGACAACAAATTCCCGTTCACGGTGTTTATACCACGCACCGAGGTTTCAGGATTCAATAGATTTTTCTCGTTCAGCCTCGATCCAAAAAATGACGCTTGCTCTTTTGATACTGATAACTCTCTTACGAGATCGTTTAATTAGGATTGGCGGAACATTGGGGACCATTTCCATATGAACTGACATGATCAGTATAAATTACTAAAAAAATACTCATAGCATACTTCTTGGCTTGGCTTCATAGCATACATCTCTGCAATTTTTTCCATGGAGGATGAGTTTTGTTTCAGATGCATAATCAACAGATCAATGATCATTATTTATTATCATTATTTATTTGCAACATTGTAAATAGTATTGTTGTTTATATTGTTTATTTGTAATGTGTATACAGCCCTAAAAATAGAATTTACTATACAGGTATAGGTAAATTGTTTAACAATATAGGAGATGCGTGGTCTTGAGTGCATTATACAAGCTTTCATTTATGCCCTTTTAGAAGTTTTTAACACGTCAAGATCGTCCGCTACAATTTTTCAAATACGGTGAAAAATATCTTTTTTAAGCACCCAACCCAACACAATTTCTAAAAAATGTTATGTAAAGGGCAAATTTTGAGAAAGCCAGTACGTTTCTAGCGTCCAAATATCTGTAGTAAGTCATACTTTTTGCATATCGACCAGGGTAATTTCCGTCCAAGAAAATCACGTAAAACACCTATACTCAAATCGTCAACATCGCGTAAAGTAAACATCGGCTAACGTAAACACAATTTTTATTGCATTGACCTCCATATAACAAGTGTAACAAATTTATCAAAAAAATTGGGTGTGGATCTATTTTGGGAATAACTTCTAAACGGTGCGACTTTGGACATAATTATATGTTTAATAAAATAGACCATAAATTCCATAAGGAACCCAATATACAGGGTGTTCCATTGGCCAAATGGCTAAAAATGGTACCATTAGTCTTAGAATACCATAATTCGTCCAGATATGTGAAAATCTCAATCAAAATTTTAGTCCGAATGCATTACTTTCTCTTTAAGAGAAAGTAAAAATCGGTGTCGCCAAATCCACAATTTGTAAAATAAACTGAGTGGTTGTGGATCACTCACACGACTTTCACTCACCTAACCCCCCCGATCTCTAAATGGTGCCACTTTGGGCAAATAAATATTTAACAAGGATATTAGCATTGTGGCACAAAACAAAAATATTTTGAATAAAATAATCACCCAACAAAACTTTTCTTTATATTTGTTTTATTTCTTGTTCCCATTTAGCATATTTATGTAGAAATATACGACGATGCAAAACACTGAGCGCCATCTTTCAGAGAATTTTCATAGTTTCATTTCACGTAAAATTAAGCATTATACCCAGTACAGTTTTCTTTCGCAAACGCTATTGAAATGATCAATTTCAGTACTTCAGTACTCCGTAAGGTGGCGATATTGTTGTCACTTTGACGTTTCCATTATTTTAGGTTAAGTAACTGTTGACGTTTGTGTTACGAATTTTTAACACGTTTTAAATTTGTTTTTTCCGCACTGAAAAGCTTAACATGAATAACATGGAAAGGGAAAGCGTAAACATGCTGCGCTACAGTGGCTCTAAATTCAAGATGGATGTGGAAAATATTCAAAAAGTGATTGATTATACACTAAACATTGCAAATAATTACACTACTGAGAGATATTTTTAATCAGGAATTCAACATTGGCTTTTCCGAGAAAGCATCACCTGAAAAATAAAACCGATGTAAACAGGTGCCGACAATGTATTGCCCCAAGCGGAATTACGTCCAAATGATTTGAGATATCAATCTGAAATTTGGTAATCTTAAATTGTTCATAAAAATTGTTTTTTAACGTAAATTAAACGTTTTACTTGATGTGGCTGATAAACTATAAACATCTCAACTTGCTGCCGATCATCATGTTTCAGAAGGGTCAACAAGGAAAATATTAAAGCAGTACAATCTTTTCCCATATATTTAGAGCACGAATTGTTGGAAAACAATTTTGATCGAAGAATGCCATTTGCAGTAGTTATAATCATCAAATTTTATCAAAAATATTGTTTTTTCGGATGAAGCGACATTTCTGCTAAACCTTTCTGTAAACAGGCATAATTGCAGATACTGGCAATCCACATGTGAATTTAGAGGTTCATGCGCAGTAGCTCAAAATATATCAAAAAGTTAATGTTTGGTGTGGAATGTTAGATAGTAACGTCATTTTTTCTACTACATGGAACATTAACGCCTGCAGACTAGTTGGAGCTATTAGGAAATCAAGTTGCACTAGCAATAAAAATGATTAAGCTGAATCCAACAAACTAACACACTGTGCATCCAGACATCTGGTTCCAACAAGATGCACCCAGAAGACTTTGGTCTGCAAGTTCGAGAGAATTTGAACAGAACTTTTCCAGAACAGTGGATTGGTCGAAGAGGGCAAATTGAATGGCCTCCTCGATCTTCAGACATGCTATCCATGGATTTTTTTTCTGTGGATATTTAGAAAGTGCTGTGTATGCAAACAGACCATCAACGCAGGTGATCTGGAAGCTAAAATTAGAACTGTGACAGCCAACATTTCTGCAGAACACCTGCAGCATTCCTTAGAGGTTTTTATTAATAGACTTCGCTACTGCCAAGAAATAAACGGACAACAGTTTCAACATTTATTGTGAAATTTCTCAAAAATATGTGCTGTATAACTTTGAATTGTTAGTTTGTGTATAGTTAGGTTACACACGATTTTTAAATTATTCATGATTAAAGTATAACCTACTTTACCAATATCAACATATCTTGCCATTAAAAAAATACAGATGGATGCATCAAAACGAGATTTCTGTTAAAAGATGGGTTTTTATAAAGAATTTAACATTACCAAATTTTATCCGCAGCCTATTATCCGCAGCCTGCATATCACGGAGTGATAAGTGGCTGCGGATAATATGTTCTTAAGAACTTATTTCGAAGATTTCTCTGGCTCTTGAAGATGAAATAACAGATATCGATGATGCCGAAGATAGTTGAAATTAAACTATCTTTAGAGATTCTTTTTAATTTTTATCACGTTAAAAAACGTGCAGTAGTTTACGCAAATTACTAATATAATCAAACGCAATTTCTTAATACCATCACTCATTCGACAACCTAGTAACATAAATTATCGAAGTATCTGAAATACCTATTTGTAATGCAATTTCAATGTCACTATTTTTTTATGATCGTGAAATTGAAATTGATTTGAATTTTTGTGAATTATTATTTTTTGAATTATCTCAAAAATTTAAGTGTGTTATCATAGTCTTCGTTGGATGAGTCGATATGCAGGCTGTCCAAAATTTCAGTCGAAATTTACACAGCTGCAGATGCGAAAAACTCTGATGCGAAAAACTGAGTTTTTGAAATAGAACACACTGTATATCAAAGTAACATTTGGTAAAAAATGGTGGTTTTCGAGATTCGTTATTTTTTATGATCTATGGCCGATCAGGAGCTTGGGAAGTTTTTGGGTAATCTGATTGCAAATTTTGTACCTTGAAAAATTCTTCCACCTGTTAACTTTTGAACCAAGCAAGATAAAGACTGAGATCTTAAAACAACAATTTACTAAGATCTTAAAACAGCTTCAAACTTTTGAAACTAAGATCTTACCATTCAGGATTATAACACTTTACCCGAAGACTGTTTTCATAGATAAATCGAGTTTGCAAAATGACAGACTTCCTGTGTGATGGATGTCAAGGGGACAAGCACCTTGCAATGTCAACAGACTTTGTATTACTGCCTAAATTGCAAAAGCTATTTATGAAAATGTGTTTCAAATAGCTGGAGCTCCACATCATTGAGGCAAGGTCGTTTAGTTTGTGCTCCTGTGTCAACATTCCTTTCATACTAAGACAGGTGACTTCTCTAAGTTTATTATTAGAAGGTAATGTTCATAAATTCAAGATAGTTAAATTAAGTTAGACGTTATCGTATTACAAAGAAAAAGATAAATTACGTAGAATTTTTTTCTCGGTTGCGGTTTCTCCCTGCAGTAACACCATTGTCTCCACAAGTAATCCTAGAGGCCTTCCTTACAGTTGCCAACTCTCGGAAGCCCCTCAAGATATTGATCCAGATCTTATTTTGTAAAGCCACGTGTGACTGCACCACACTTAGATATTACAGGAATTTTGTTGTTTCAAATTAGATCCTCTGCATCACCACGTGATCATAGATTATTACTGTGCCAGTGTTGTCATCGGAAGAGATCCGAATGCGAACGCTGTTGTATCCCGGATGTTGAGTCGGATCCACGACGATGTACTTTCTGTCGAACCTGTTTTGGAAAAGCAACCCCTTACGCGGGTCTACCACAATTTTGTAGTTTCGCGAATCTTTGTACGAGTAGATGTTGGTTTTCCAATCGTAATACCCAAGATCGCCAACTTTGGGCACAAGAGGTTTCGCCCCTCTAAAGAACGGAGACCAATCGTTTTTTGTCAAACTCTCTCCGTAATCGATGTACCCGGACACCTCGTGGCCACCTTTCACGTAGACCCTTAGAAATATTATGGTCGCCATTATTCCTAACCTGTTCACATTCTCCCTCAGCGACAGTTCTTTCTGCAAATGGGTCTTCAGCTCGAACCCATCGGAAACCAGGACGTACGGTTTAATTTTCGGGTATAGGTATTCGAGGACAACTGCCAACCTTTTCTCGAATTGCTCCCTCGTCAATGTTTCCCCAGACGATCTGTAGCCGAGTTCGGCTATGGTCCTGGCAGTTGATTGGCTCTGCAGGTAACAGACATCCATTTCGGTGCCCAGCGAGTCCAGGTAATCTTCGTAGGTGGAGAACTGCACTAACTTTTTATCGGCTTCTATCTGAGGAGTGGCTTCTATCGGTTCAGACATTTGCAAACTTTAATGGAAATACTAATCCTCGGAGGAAAAAAGAAATCAATAAAGAATTAAAGCGCAATTAAATGACATAGACATGACAAAATCAGCATACGACTGTCAAGAACGGACTGTCAATTTTTCTTCTTCGACCAAATCAAAGGAGTACTTCCTTGATTTGTACTCTCTTGTGAGTACTCTTTTAATGACCCGTTTTATATGAATCGCAAAAAGTGCAGCCACCAATAGTAGTAACGACAATCCAAAGAAGTGGTTTACCACTGGTCTTAGCTACGTAATAAGCATGGATTTCCAACGTGATTATAATTAAAATGGAAGCAACTATTTTCCTGTAGTTTTATAGTAGAGAAGACACAGTTCGTGTGATGAGGAATGATTAAAGGTATTTATAATTCTTTCTTTCGCAGTTTTTCAATGGAAATCGTCATTTTAGATTCACGAGCTTCTCTGATCAAACAGTTGTTTTCAGTTTTCAAAGTTCTTGCTGCAATATCTGGATTATTTACCACTCATATGTACTCTGTCGTCGGTTGGATGCGTGTATATGTCGATTTTGACGTCATGTGTATCACGTCAGACTATCATGTGTTCGTAACAGACTGTCAAGGTGACGGGAGTTGAACATTGAGGTTAATCTGCGGATCCATTAAAGTCCCTAGATGTATAAAGTACCGCGATTGGGCGCCATTTTATATCCGCGGCAAATTCAAAATCGAAAGCAAATTATTGGTCTTTTGTTTATTTCAATGTTCACTAAAATTCGCCATTTCGATCAAGCTGCACCTTAATAACTAACCAGTTCAAAAGAAAATTAGAGCAAACTGCAATTTCCATATTGGAAGTATAGCAATAAAGTGTATTATCCGTTACTTTCATTTGAAACTTTACTGCAGCAGCTAAGGTCTCCGAAGAGCTGTAGACTCTAAGCGACTGACAGTTTATTGTACCAATTGACCGTGGAAAAAAGTATTGGAAACCGGTTCCCGGTAGTAGGCACTGAAAGAGTGAATGGATATCCGTTCGAGCTGTAAAGAGCATGTTAGAGACACTTTTCGATCATTAAGATTTACTGTTTGATAGCACTAATGAGATTCCTTAAGAGGCTGAATCAGTTCCTCGATTAAGCTCGTTAAGTTTACAGGATGAAGAAACATTGTGTTTTCGGCTGTACCTACAATCCTTTTCCTTTTCGTCGCGTTTTATTGGAAAATGATTCAGGTTGATGAAAATGTTTATGGGAAATTTGATTTATGATTTCCGCAGTTTTTTTTTTCACGTGACAAGTCAGACGTTAACGGCGCAAACACATTCCAGAACGGATACTAAAATAAATCTTATAAAAGTTACGAGTTTGCAACTCTGTCACGTTTCTTTCTTTGAGTCACCCTATCTAATCGCGACAAAAGGGTCGTTTGTATGACGGCGAATCGAAAAAGCCATCGGGGAAGCTTGTATTTCGCAAACAGGTGTCATATTTCAAATTGATTTTCATGGAAAAGTGTATCTGCCAAAATAACCACGCTACGATGACAGAGAGCAGTGTAATATGAATTAAATAAAGCAGTTTTTGTTACAGAAGTTACTGAAACTGTAATGGAAGAATAAAAAATAACACATCACGTTTAGTGAAAGAAAATGTTCAAAACAAACCATTGTAAGGTGTTAGCACCAACTTGGTGTGAGTAACGGGATTTTTATGCTCCTTTGATAATATATATTATTTAGATAAGCAAAGTCTGAGTGTCAAATTTAACTGGCACAAAGAAGTGCTAAAAGCTATCGCAATGTTAAGACTAGAATAATTTTTGTAATCCTGCTTTCTCAATTTCTATTGTCAGATAATAAAGTGTATATGCATGGTGTTACAAGATTCCATCTATACCAACTGCTCAGTTGATCGAGTGATGTTTTTGTATTGCGAGATAAACCGATTGAAAGTTTGACATACAGAATAAACAAAGTAGGTACGAAAACAGTCGGAGGTGACTTCAAAAGTTGAGGAATTGCAGGGTACATCATTGCAGCACATTTCAGCGTATAAATAGTATCCGATAATACGTTATTTTCTATATTTTTTACATAATTTGTTTACAGCAAAAGCTCTCAAAAAAGTCATGAAACAAAAGTCAAAAGTCATGTAGTTGTAGTAATGTAGTTGTTTTGTATGAGGAAGATGGCGACTTCCTGATATTCTACCAGTTCTCTTTCAGTTCTTGAATTTATTTATTTTACTGCTATGCATAAACAGCTTTTTGAACATCATTCTTCGAGGTTTCGCTGGTGACAACTTAAATTTTCTATTTTTTCTTTTAACAAAAAGCTTCTTCAAACTCCTTTTTGTACACAGTACTTGATTATTTTCATTTTCGTTTACTTTAATTATTCTCACTTTGTGAGTTATTACCACGTATGTATTACTCGTTTTATAAATAATAATCAGAAATATTAAATATATGCATTATTAGAAACCAATTTTCATTTGAACAGAAAAAATTAACACCAAAAAGCGCCAATCAGAGAAAAATATGAACCGTACACAATGTATGTTGATCAAAAATTATAGTTATATTAAAACCTCTTGTTCTGATGGTCCAGAAATTGTTGATATCACTCACACGACTTTCTCTCACCTAACCCCCCGTTCTCTAAACGGTGCCACTTTGGGCAAATAAACATCTAACAGGGATATTAGGATTGCGGCACAAAACAAAAATATTCTGCATAAAATAATTACCCAACAAAACTTTTCTTTACATTATTCTTATAATACTTACGTAGAAATAATATACGACGATGCTTCAAAACACTGAAGTAACTTCTTATTTTATTCTGATTTTGTGAGTCCAGTTAACAGATGCCAAGAGTTTATTTAATATGATATAACTAATTACAATAATTTGTAATCCAAAATTCATTTAAGTATGACAGATAATATAAATGTGTTATGTATACTAATTGTGAAATGAATAAAACATTTGTTAATTTTCAGAGTAATATTCAAATTTTCAAAATATTTAAATTTTCGGAATGCAAGAAAAAAATGTGTGACAGTTTCTGCTCTCAGTCACGTAAGACCTTCTTTAATCACTGTCTTCGTACCCCTCAATTTTTTGCAATAATTGCAACGACGAATCATCCTTCTTGAATGTCTAAATAATGAAATCCTCAAATTCAGCCGTCTGGGAATGTGAAGACCATTCTTCTTGTATGTACAGGTGTCCCATTTTCATTGGTTTTAAATGGGAAGTCATGTTTTGGTGCTAGATAACGCAAATCTGGTGTCTGAAATTCTTTTTTGGAGCTGGTTTCATTGGTGAAAACCGCATGTCGATATCTTTAACCGTTATCGAGATATCCATGAAAATTCAAATTTTACCAATTTCTTGAATGTGTGCAGGTCTATTGTTATTTATAATTTTAGGCATCCGACAAAATATTCTTAAGGTACTTTTTGACATGGAATACGATTGATATATTAATTTTTGTAAAATTATTCTCCTGTAATTATTTACTGGCATATCATCCATGAAAAATTCAATATATTCACGGAGAATATTGTCGTAGGTTCCGGCCATTAGATTTTTCTGGTAGAAATGTGGTTCTGAAATTCTCCCATTTATGAATCTTACCTAGACATTTATACCGAATTTACCTTATCGATATTTATTTACTGTTACATTTGGATTTTCTGACGCCCAGCGGTGATGATTATAACGATTAAAAATGCCGTCACTGGTATCTCTCGCTTCATACGCCCAAATTTCTTTTAGCGGAAAATCCCTCCTTTCATCACACGAGGCATATGTGTATGTGGTGAATTATACAGCTGTTTCTATCAATAAACTGAAGTTGCATACCATTTAGAAGAAACGAAACACCTGTATAAGTCGCCAAGGTATATCAAAATCTCTTTAAGCTAAAAAAAACCAACACGTCAAAAATTTAACGTAAAATATTCTAAATTAATTCTAATTCAACTAATTAATTTTACAGTGAATATTTCTCTTGTATTTTTTCCATTAGAAATATACTCCTTTGCCCTAGGAGGGTAACATATACAAATTGGAACCACCCTTATACCATCTCGTTACTGCTATTCAGACTACTGGAAAAGAAGGGGAAGTATGGATTGCATATCAACGGCATAGATTGGTATAGAAGTAATAACTTGGAACCACCCTTATACTATCCCACTATCTAGACTATTGGAGTATAAAGCTGAGGAGTATGAAATGTGTATCAACAAACTGTGAATAAGGTTGTAAAACTGTTAAATGTAAACATTGTACAGTTATCCTCACTATCAAAAATAAAGAAATGAATGTAAATAATCCTGTATAGTATTTTTTTTTAATAATTTTTGCCGTTAACAATCCCACTGATATTTTCTTTTAAAATATTGAAAACAATGGGTGTGTCCAACATTTAGATGGTGAGATTTTGATATATCTTGGCTAATTAGGTTAAATTATGGTGAAATCACTATCAACTCCTTCCAACACCTATTGCTGTGATGTGATGTGTGATGTGAGGGATGCGGTGGTATTTCCCGCTGCACTAAGGCCCCATTGGGCCCATTGTGCTGCCCCTCAGTTGCAAGGCATCCAGTTCCATCAGCAACCTCCAGGCAGGCACAACACCTGAGGCCACTGTTATATGGGAGGACGTCCTTACAACTTGTTTCCACTATACTTTTTGCTCTATATTTTACTCGTCCAAAGCTTCTTTCGACCTCACCATCAGCACTTTTTTTCATATTTTGAAAAACATTTTGCAAAACTGGAACTGCAATATTATAAATCCAAAGTAATGGCATATTGTAGATCTTGTAAATGTTTGGGACGATTGTGATACATTTTATTATTCAGGTTAATCCTCGACTAATTAGTTTCCCAGGCAAAAATGTATCCAATGATTTTTAAACATCAATTTTCTTATTATTTCTAGTTATTCAGATTCCCATTAAACCAACGGCACTACTGAAGACGGTCTTCAAAATCAGGCGGAAACAGTTGTAGAACTACATTTTATATGGAAGCACATGCTCTTTCTTAAACGTTTCCTGTTCTATCGAGAATGGCATGCAGTAAATTAGTAATGAAAATTACTAGTTTTAATTGCAAAAAATATGTTTAATTACACTCGAAAAAACTCGTTAGAATGACAATTACAAAATTATGACAGATAATTCTGTCGAATGAACATATACAGTTTATAGTGCGTGGATAACTTTACAAACCAAAATTTACTACTTCAGGTCTACCAACTGTACCACTCATTTTGAATCTCAGTGTGTTTTGAATGCAACGTAGATGAAAAACTGAAGGTTAATTAATTTCGATTTTTGGGATTATCATCGCCAGCGATTCTTTGGTTTCACTGTTCACAACTTCCACAAGTGTTGCCCACTAAGTCATGTTGATAATGATTCGTTAAAACATAACCGGAAGATCAACAAAACACTTTTTAGAGTAGACTGAAAATTGGATGTTGTTGTTTTGGTGTAGTTATTTCAGTTTTTTATCAGCGTAATATGAGCTTTCAATTATTGTAATTTGTCATTATTTCTTTGGTAACCATCTAGAGAATTAAAATATTTAATAAAGCTTACAAGATAGCAATTAGGAAGCTTCGAAATTTAACAAAAAACGCTTTCATCATTTATCCCGTATACGCTTACAATTATATTTTTTCTACCATCGCTTTAATATTCCACGAGAGTGACATATGACTAATAGAGAACATATGTTCGTAATATCAGTGAACCCCTATTCATAAAACCGATGGAACAAGAAGAAATGAACGCTATTAACAGCACTATTATTTTATGACTTAAAACAATTATAGCGGCGATTCCAAATTACATAATTTCAACTTAACTTTCGTTAACAACACTCTCATGAACTTGCCATATGTCGTCATCGTCGCTAATAGCAAGTAGGTGATGGGGGGAAGCAAAAAGAACTTGTATGGGTGTGTCGCCACAAAAATCGATTCACGAAAAAAAAATACGCTCCCTTCCCTACCTTTATAGGCATAAGTAATGAAGTTATACGTAATATGGGGTAAGAATAATACGTCGTGGTCTACATTCTACGCCACGAAAGATAAGCACGTAACGCAGACACAGATAATGCAATGGAACTTATGAACTTCTTAATACGGCATCGCTTATCTATGTATTATTAATGTTTACTTAGACTATCTCGAGTCTGTTTAATGGTAATGTAATTTTATAGCCCGTTATTAAGATTTAGTCATTAAGAAGTTATTAATAAAGGGTTTCATAAAGCGGATTATTATGGTCAATCTGCATGATGTAATAGCAATTATGATTTGTTTAAAAATAACAAGATGTATTGTTATTAAATGCATGATCGAAAACCCGCCGTGTAGAAGGAATTCTAATTTAATTATAGGGATTACCAATCGAACCAACATTTTTTGTTGGTTTATTTGTCAAAAATATCAGTTGTTCCCAACATTCCCAAAGCCAGGTTGACTTAACCTCCATTTTTCTGCGACGGCAATTCTTCAAAGTGCCATTCAAGTTTCTAACGACAAAGAATGATGGCGACATTGCACAATTGAATGTCAAGTCATAAAATTGCAGCATGCCACCCGTATTATGTTAACCGCACGCC
The DNA here is from genome assembly GCA_033557515.1 of Diorygopyx duplodentatus. Lineage (NCBI taxonomy): Eukaryota > Metazoa > Arthropoda > Insecta > Coleoptera > Scarabaeidae > Diorygopyx > Diorygopyx duplodentatus. Next base: position 13,867 of record JAWQRJ010000341.1, read on the forward strand.
GATGGCGAATACTGAGAAATAAAAGCATTTTGTAACGGGGAAAAAATAGTTTTTGATTTATACGATGCAACAGCTACAGCAATCCGTAAAGACAGCCGACTTTTTATCGAGTATTGAGCAACCATAGTCGACGAATAACCGTAACTTTCACATGTTCGGTCTAAATTCTTTTAATTGCCATTGGAATTTTTATTCGCCAGTTAATTGAACGTTATCCTAGATTTGCGTTGTTTATTGCCATTCAACTTTATATTTTTTTGCTACATGCGAACGCATTAACTTTTATTTATAATGCAAAATTACCACTTTATGAGGCTTTTATTCGTGAAAAAATTGATCGTATGTCACAATATTCCTCGCCATTTACTAGTTGAGAAACTTTAATTAAAATCAATTGAAATTTATTTAAACATATCTATATTTAAAATCTTCAATTTACTAAACTCTCTAATAAAACTCTAAAATAAACTAAACTCTCTAAATAATCTACCTCATGTTCCTCTTTATGAGCATATTTACACAGGGCCGTGCTATTTGATTTAACGTTAATATCACTTTTATGTTGATTTATTCTTAGTTTCAACGGCTGCGATGTGCATCGCAACGATATGTATATAATGTATGTATATAAATTTCCATATTCTTTCTTTTTCCCTCTTTCACTTTTTAATTTTGTGAACATTATTCTGTTTGTGTTAAGTGTGATAAATGCCGGGGAGAAGTTGTTTTTTTAGATTATCTTTTGGGTTGGAATTTTGATTGCTGTAAGTAATGCTATCTATGTAGCAGATGTTTTCTTTGTTTTAATTTCATTAGCATTGTTTATGTTATTTGATATTATTTCGTTAGTTTCTTTGTTGACTAAGTTTTTGGAATATGCGTTTTCTAAGAATGCTATTTTTATTTCTTGTACGTTTTGCGTACGAAATTCTTTGTCTGAAATATCTAATACTTTTTTGATAATGTTTTTAAGAATATTAATTTTTTGCGATTTTGGATAGTTAGAGTCATAGTGGAGACATCTCCATCTATTAAGGTTTATTATGGCATATTTCTCCCATATATTTCATTGTAAAATTTGCTATGGCTGCTGAATGTGGTACCCACAGCATATCCGTAAATTTGTTTACAAAATTTGTTTTCATGTTTGAAATAAATGGATTCTGTGCAAATATTTACGGCTTCAAAAAATTCTTCTAAGTTTCACTTTCTATTAATTTCATGGAAGTGTTTGTTTAAAGTGCTGAGATATCCAATGACAGTAATTTGTGGTTATTATATATTTTTCTTTTATCGATGAATTCAAAAGAAGTTTTTATCGACTATGTTTTTTGTTGATGCTTTTTACTACTATTTCTGATAAAAATTTGGATATTTTATATGTAGGTGCTTCTACTGGGCTAAAAGGAATATTTTCTTTATGAATTTTTGGTTAAAAAGATTGACTCTTGGGGGGTTTGGAATATTTTCATATTAGGTTACTAATTTTCTGTTTATTGTGCCATTATTTGACAATTTGGTTACAACCGTTTACTATTTTTGTCGTAAGATTTTTTAATATTCTTTCCTAAGTGCTCTCATCACTTAAATTAAATGTTCTGTAACTTTTGTGATATTTCTTCTTTATTAAGTATAACCGTTTTTGTCCTTTGTCCGCATTAGTTATTATTGTTTTTAATAAATGTTTGTTTCTTTTCTAGTTTTATTTTGTTATAAAATTTGGTTTTCTTCTTTCCTCGTATATTTTGTTTATGTTTAAAGGTATTTTTGAATTTTTTAGCTATAGCGATTCTTGTTTTTTTTATTTCTTCTGTTTTGGTGATTGTTATTTTCAATAAATTGCATTACCTGGTACTAAGGTGTCTGTATAATTAACTACCAAGTGTTTGTTGGCTTCATACTGACATTGTTGTTGTTTTTTTAAAATTATTAGTACCTGGTAGACCAGTCAGTGTTCGTCTCAGATTGTACATATTATAAAATGCGATATAAAACGATATTAGTGAAAGTCGAGGCATATCTCAATCGATTCCTGGCACCGGATTATTGAAATCCTGCAAAAATCGGCCGGCAACTTAAAGCCGTTTTCCGGATCTGGGGAATACATACACACATACATACAAGATTCGCGCGTTTAATAGTATAGGATTTTTTTTGCAATGATTATTTTTTATAAACCGAAATTTATTTTTTTGTGGTTTTCATACTCTATTTGGTTCAATGTATTATTAATGTGTTTATTAGTGTTTTGTATTTCATTTTTGAGTGTATTGATGCTCTTTGTAGTGGATATCATTATTTTTATTACACCTGTGTAAAAATGCTCCAGTAAACGTTGGAATTCTTGTTATTCTTTATTCTCGATATTTTCCACTTACTATTTTTAAGCATTTTTCCAGATTTATGTCGTTTTTTATCCATGAACTTAATAAAACTTTATATTTTTTCTTTCTTGTTATTATAGCAATATTTTAACTGACAAAAAGAAAAAGTCAAGTTTCAAAACAAAATACACTGTAAAATAATTGTTTCAAATAAATCGACTGTATGTCTACCTTTTTCAATCTTCTACGGTTTTTTTTTTTGCTTAATTGAAACAATGCATGTGATTTTACGTTACGCCGCGTTTTTACAGCTTCTAAATCACATGTATTGTTTCAATTAAGCAAAAAAAAACGTCAAATATTGAAAAAGGTAGACCATACAGGATGTCTACCGTAGGTCGTCCATTGGAAATATATGGGGAACAGATAATAAGCTAGAAGCCTGAAAATTTGGATTTGAATATCGTAGGAAGGGAACTAAAAGATAAAAATATTTTCAATATGCTGGCGGTTCCGGTTATACCGGAAGTTGACAACAGCTTTGTTGACTTAAATGGTCGGGTCATTCCATTTTGATTTTTTTTTCTTAATCCACATTCAGTTTTCAACAACTTTTGTAATACGTTTGCCAGACCTAAACTTAATCGTTTTCCAGACATTGAATTTTTTCGCAAAAATTATGTAACCGCAGCAATGTTCATACTTGATTAACAATTCGAACATTACAGAAATATACCCTGCGGGCCATTCTTACATACATTATTTACAAAATTGAATTTAGAAATAAGAAATCTTTAAATGACGAAAAGTGATTTTTTTTAAATAGCACCTACCAAATATTTTTATCTCATTGAATGTAGAATTAAAATCCTCGATAAAAGGTATCGGGTTTCCCTATACCTAAAATGTACCCTTTTCCGATTATTTAAGGTTTTTCCAGCTCTTGCTGCAAAAGCGATCCTTTGACACTACATTCATTTGGTGCAAATTGAGTTGCCTACAAATTAGTTATCAATTTTGACGTTTCTGTAACTTAAGTTGGTTGATTTCATATTTAGGGTGAAAAATTAAAGCAGATATCATTTGGAAATCGAGTTATCAAGATATTTCACATGTTTAGTTCTTGACAACGTTGACAAGTCCTTACTGTGTTCTAAAATGGCAACTAATAATTACTCAATGTTGATATTCTGAATTTATTTATTATTCATGATCAATGCAATAATAAAATAATAAAATCAATGCAATAATAAAATGGCAACTAATAATTACTCCAATGTTGATATTCTGAATTTATTTATTATTCATGGTCAATGCCAACAAATATCCTGCACGTTCTGCTTATTATTTGATATTATAAATAAATTCACAATATCAACATTGGAGTAATTATTAGTTGCCATTTTAGAACACAGTAAGGACTTGTCAAAGTTGTCAAGAACTAAACATGTGAAATATCTTGATAACTCGATTTCCAAATGATACCTGCATTAATTATTTACCCTAAATATGACATCAATCAACCTAAGTTACATAAACGTCAAAATTGATAACTAATTTGTAGGCAACCCAATTTACAACAAATGAATGTATTGTCAAAGGATCGCTTTTGCAACAAGAGCTCGAGAACCCTTAAATAATAGGTATAGGGAAACCCAATAACGTTAAACGAGGATTTTAATTTTACATTCGATAAGACAAAATATTTGGTAGGTCCCATTAAAAAAATCACTTTTTGTCATTTAAAAAAAGCTCAAAGAAACGATTGAATATGCAAGAGACATAACAGAAACCTAATTCCCAAACATTACATTTTAATCAGAGTGTCGCCATTGGTATTTTTTTGTAGATTTTTACAATTTGACAAGAAAAACCTTTCTTAAAGAAATCATGTTTATGTACCTTCGTTACATAAACATGAATTCCTTAAGTTTGCAAACACCTCCTTTAAATATGATTCCTTACCAAAAATACAGATAGTTTGATTATGCACTTGTTTATTAAAAGTCCCCTCTAGACAGCAAATAGTATAAGAAAGCAGAAATACTGATTCTTCAAAAGAAGAAACGGAATGCCGTCTTCTCCAGTAATGATGAAATTTCTGATATTCTATACTACTATGCTTTTTGTGGCTGTTTGTGGTTTTATACTTACAAATAAAGGTAAATCCTCGATCTACTATATATCTTCAAAATTGAAACTGAAGAATAACATTTCCTGACTTAGAATTTCGGCATAAAGCTCTAATTCTGCGAGAACTAGTTTAGTATGAACCATTTTTAAGTATTAAGCAGACCTATTACTGTTGTCACCTTCCCGTCTTTTTAAATAGTTCAATTTATTGTTTTCAACTGCCGGAGAAAATAGTCGCTACTAAATTTGGACGGGGAAAAATGTTTTTGGTGTTTGTAAATATGTATTTAACAATATTTTGTGTTTGTGGAAATATTCGCCAAAAATTTAAATGAGTTTTTCATATTTCTATTTAAAGTTGCCTTCATGTTAATTTTAATTAAATTGGCCATGTGTTCGTAAAAGTGAGATTGAGTTTCTTTGTCTTCTTCACACATTGCAGGTGATTTTGAAACCAAATCACATTTAAATTCTTTAAGTACCGTGTAACATGGATCGTTGTGAAATTTGAAATGTGCCAGCGGTATAAAATAAAAATTGGGAAATACGTCAATTTCAACGTCCGAAGGATGATCGAACTCCATTTCTTTTGTTTCGCTTACATTTAACCCATGAAGCCATCAATTCTCGCATTAGTGCGAGAATTCACTACCATTTTGCTTCACTTTAATATGGAGAAACTGCCCAATCCAAGTGTTTTTGAATGAATTCAAAAATGAGCTTTTTTCGTTTATTTTTACATTATATCAAAACAAAAGTCATTCGTATCGCTGCATCACTTTATTTAATTTATGATTCAGGCCTCACATCGTTTCATTTATTTTCATTGCACACGTAGGCGGAAGCTGAGACTGGCACAGGTTTAAATTGTAAAGCACAATAATAAATTGCTGCATAATAGTAAATTCCCGCACAATTCTGAGTTGAAGTCTTAGAAACGAATCCTTATATAGAACAAGCAAAGATTCATCAAATTTCGAAAAAAAAGGTAAGGCTATATCGTTCAATCTAAGCCATGGATTGGACGATACAGCGTTATCCGTTCCACTGACTTATTGGGAAGCACCATTTCTTTAACGACTGCATGACCTACAATAGGTATAATTTATTGTTCCACAAGGAACTTTTGAAAATAGGCCAATCGCGTTTCCTGATCCAGTACATCACAGTCAACAAACATTGAAAGTTACCCAGCTACCTATACTCGATCCGTACTTACGTAGAATTTGAGTTTCAAAGGCAAGGGGACCTCTTTGAAAGTAAATCTCGTCTTTACAACCTTCATACAAAACTTCCAGAAAGATGAATATATGTAGTAGACATCAATCGTTCACGTCTGCATCGTGACGGCTTTGAGATGAATACTTGAATACCGCATTCGTTCCAGGTCACCATTACTCAAGCGGACATTGTTATGCTGGTACTATCCCGATGCAGAATCTTTTGCTTGTATGCGTATACAGAGTGGGCCATAAATACCAGCACGGTAAAGTCAAAAATTTGCAAGGAAATGTTGTAATGTAATAACTCTTCTGACTTATGTTAACATATAGATAGATTGTGAAGTTAGACATACGATAGCAACATATTTCATAGTGGTTCACTTTCTGCAGAAGAAAGAGCTTATTTAAAATTTAAATCCACTACACAAATACAGAATTAATTCGTGAGTTGCGTGTTCATGGCATAATAAATTATAAATTTGTAATAATGCAAACAGCTGGCTATTATAAAACATTAATAAATGCAAATTATATTCAGAAATGAGATATACCTAAGCAGTTTTTTTATAGATTTAGAGTGGTGTTAGGTTTCTACCTAGGTGGAAAAATTTCCATAATACTATCATCTACAGTCATAAGAGGAGAATAAAGTTATAATTATATCATCAAAAGATAATAAAGAAATATTTTAAACCTTTCTTACTGTTAACTAAAAGTTGTTTTTCTTATTTAATTTTAATTTTAGACTTTGTAATGTTTATTCTTCTTTGTGTTATCAAACTATGATCGGCCGGTGTTAAGTTACCACCTAGGTATAAAAAGGGCGTATATTTTAATCCCCTATTAATACAAAACCGTCGAAATCTACCTGGAAATATCTCCCTTACTCAAGGGGGAGCGTAAGCAAACAAAAGAACGCTAACAGATCAAGTTATCCCCTTTTATATCCCCCGCCTCAGCCAGAAATAAAAGAAGTAATTCATTAACCATACTCTAATTCTTCAAGCTTCCTTTCGGATTCTTTTCTCCGTGGACGCTTATCTCCGCTTGAAAAAGAATACAAACAATCTGACCGCTTTACAGGCGTTAACCCATATTATACTAACAAAATACGGTATCCATGTAAATTTCCTTGAATGATAAAACCAGTGCAAACAAGTCTGCTGTCTCCGGTGTGGTGGTTTTTGAATAAACCCGGGGGTCAGGGATCTTGATCGTCTGACCTTGACGCCGTCTTCGCTTTGTCGCATGGCAGAAGAGAGAAGGTACGAGATGGTGATAAATTTCACAGCCCTTATGGGAATAAACGCGCCGCGTGACAAAGAAGGTGGGAGCGTGTATATGTACGGCGAAGGAAAAATATAACAGTTGTGCTCCTGTAAAAATGTAAGAATGCTTTAGTTCCTATAAAGGCAAAAAGAAATAACGTTGCATCACTTTTACAAAAATTTCTTTCTGTATTAGTGTGCTGTTTTAAAAAGTGAAGTTTATGGAATAAAAAATCAGGGCAATCTTGATAATGTATAAAATGATAATGTGAATTTGTCAATTAAAATTAACAGCATATGATAAAAAGTATGCACTTGACACTTTAGAATGACTATATAGACAGACAGTACAGACTAATAATTGTGTGAAGTTGTGCAATTAACTGTTAGTATGTTAGAATCAGCTATCCAATCAAATCAGTATTGTCGTTTGAAGTTGACATATCCCAAATTTATGAAAGTTAAAAATTATAACTTAAAATTATAATTTTCAGATAATGTAAGCGAGTTCTCGATGTCATCATTTGATGCTTGATGTCGTCGAAATATCGAAAATAAAAAGTGGAATGGAGCAACCACCATTTTATTTTTGTTGATTTCATAACAAGTAAAAAACTAATCGTATCTTTTTAGTAGATTGTGAATAAACCCTTCTTGTACAAAACAGTTTAACAAAGTATGGAAAGTTGTATTTTTTCTCTCAAGTGTGAAAGTTAAGTTTTAAAAAATCGGTAAACGTAGGATGTTAGTTTTTTTAAACTAGTGAATACTCTTTTTAGAGTTTTAAAGAGATTAAAAGAAGTTTCCAATTAATAATGGAAATGTGAGTAGCACTATTGATGAGTGTTTGAAAGACTTCACATCAATAGTTTTGTGAGTTTCCACAAAACTATTGATGTGAAGTCTTTCAAACACTCATCTCTCAAATGTAATACAAGTTGACATAATATTAACTTTACACTACGTTCCCGAAACGAGTATTTAACATTTATATAATATTTAACCGTAAACTTCTTGATGTGTCTTCAATAATGTGTCCTCGAAAAATGCCTCCTTCCAAGAATTGTTAAAAATGCACTAGTTTATTTATAAATATATATTTAAGTTTACCATATTTGCTTCACATTTAAAATTCATTTATTCTAGTGATATGATTTAACCCCAATTGCAGTAACTTTGATCCAAATTTGAGCAATATGTTTAAGAATTGGAGAAACCTCTCTAAAATCCTCATTACATTTGCGTTTTTTTTTAGTTTTGGTTCAAAGTTAGAACGGCTATAATACTAAGGCAGGGGTGCGCAAAGGACCACTTTGCGTATATATCGACCCCTGGGGGTCGATATATAGGTCGATAGATAAATTAAATTTTTAATTAAATTTATTTTTTTATTAAATTAGTTTCATCCTCTTTTAAAAAGAATTAGAAGATTTTGCGTTTTCACCAACTCGTCACTATGCCAAATGCTATATTGCGCTGTTCAACTACAATAGTAAGCTGAAAGCTGCCGATGTATTATAATTTGTA
>JAWQRJ010000342.1:0-22317 GCA_033557515.1 Diorygopyx duplodentatus
ATTCCTCTATAATTCTCGCAATTTTTCTTGTCACCCTTTTTGTATATAGGCAGTATCACAGACCGTTCCCATTCTCATGGCACCACTTTGCTTGCCCAGGCGAGTGTCAGCACAATGTCCAACAATCTCACTCCAGTCTTCCCCATATTCTTGATCATTTCCGGTGTTATTCCATCCATACCGGCTGCCTTTCCTGTCTTTAGTTCCTTAATTGCTTTCCATATTTCATCCTGGAATACACCGCCCATCTTATCTTCCTGCCTCCTCTCCTGCCCACTGCAATGTTGTTGTTCCTCACTCACATCACCTTGCTCATCTGCATCCGGCGCATTCAGCAGTTCATCGAATTATTCTCTCCATCTTTCCATTATCTGGCCCTCATTCACCAGAACATTATATGTCTCCAATGACACTGTTTCTCTCTTCCTATATTTCTAAGGATTCTGTAAAATAGCTTCTGATTTCCTGCGCTATTCCGTTCTAGCTTTTCTCCAAATTTCTTCCATGCATCCTGCTTTGCCTCTATGACCATCTTTTTGACTCTGGTTCTTTGCTGTTTGTACTCTTCATACTTTTCCCCATCTCTTCCCTTCAGATGATATTCTTTCCAGATCTTCTTTTTCACTTTGACTTCCTTGTCGATCACTGGTCACCACCAAACTGTCCTTTTCCCCCTTTCTACACATTTAGTTTTACCACATGATTTCGCTGCTGCTGTCAGTATCACTTTTTTAAAGTTGTCCCACACTTTTTCCACTTCCACTGTGAATATCTCCTCTCCCAATCTATTTGTTTCCCTTATTACTATGTTCTCGTACAGTTTTCTAATGCCAATCTCACTTAGTTTATAGCTGTTTATCTTTTCTCTCTTCCTTACTGCCAAACTTCTTTTTCTTACCTCACCATCTCTTTTTCCACAGTTGTATCTGATCTCCGTTGTTAGTAAATAGTGGTCATTCCCAATCGCCGCCCCTCTTTTAACTCCTTTGTTATCATTTCCCACCCTACTGTTAAAGTCACCCAGCAAGTATAGGTCTTTCTTGTATCCCTGACAGATTCCTGCAGCTCCTCTCAAAATACGTTTTTGTTCTCCACATAGCCATCCTCATTGGGGCCACATACAACCAACACTGTAATAAATCTTCCATTCCTCAGTTCCAACTCTATCCTCATAAACCTCATTCTTCAACTACCACTATCCCCTAACCCCTATCTCCAACCATATAACCTCACACTTTCTAGAATGGATGATGAGAGGAAGACCAGGAGAGTATGGGAACAAGGCCAGGAGGCAGAAGCCCCAGGGGAAGCCCCGTAACCACCTGGAACGATAGTATAGGAAGAATCCTGAGAAGTAGGGGGAGGAATTGGAAGGAAGCTACAAGTACGACGAGGGATAGAAGGAGCTGGAGAGAATTCTGCACACTACAGTAGAAGGAAACCTCTACGTCGAAGGGTAGAAGAGGAGATGATTATAATAATAACATTTCTGCACAATATATTTCCAAAAAAAGCGGCCCATCATTTTCTTGACCATAAATATGACCATCTCAAATTTTTGAAAGCATATAAAATCCTAAGATAATACTTCTTTTGGCATAAGCAGTTGGTCCTGTCTCACCTTAGAATATACTATAGGATGGCAGTCTATCACTACTCCCTTCTTCATGAAAATAATTGAGAACAAAGCCTACCAGAATCTATCACCCAAACAATGACTTCATTGTAAGTAAAGTGAGGTATAAAAGACAGTTTTTTATTCAGTTTTTCAATTAGCTTTTACCTTCGAAAGCAGAAGCAAGGAAAAATTTAAACAATTATATGAAAGGAAAATAGAATCAACCAAAAACGAAATAATTGAGGAACATATATAGATCAAAAATGGTATAAATTGTATGCATTGATACAATTTTTATTGGAAATATTTATCATCAATAAGACATATATGCGAAAACTAAAGCACCATTGAAAATTTACTTGAATTAAAATCTAAATATAAACTACTGACCTCTTTGTAGTCGGTGACATCAAAGGACTGCGACGTAAATTCCTTGATACCATTGGGGGTCGAAATTTCCTCTTTGGAATCTTGGGAACTACTGTGACTTTTGGCAGGTTTTCTTTTCACTTTTCTGTGAGCGGCTGATATTAACGATGTTATGAATTCTTTCTTTTCCTTTTGTTCTTTCAGTCCTGAAATAGAACGACGACCAAAAATTAATACCATAAACGTTTTGCCTGCTTTATCCCAAAATTACCTTCAACTTTGCTTATGTTGTCTAAAAGTAGATTGGTGTTGATTTGATCGTTTTCTTGTGACTCTGCCATTGCTATCGGTGCACAAAGGTTCAGTTCATCCACGCTGATATCATTAAAGAACCAGTCGGCCTACAAAAAAAATCATTGTTAATTAAATGAATAAAATTATGGTGTAGTTATTTTTGCTTACGTATACTAATAAGGATTCAACTATTTTGCATTGATGCGTCATGTCATTGACCATAGTTTCCATACTTTCCTCAGCTGCCCTGACGATTGTTGGTCCAAAAACAATAGCTAAGTTTTTAGCTTCCATTTTGTTCATGTTGCTATTGTCGACAACTCTCTTCAAGTGCAAAATTAAGTGCCTTAGCGTATGGTAGTGATGTATTGGTAACATTGTAATTAACTTCTTGATTTGCTCCAGTCTTGCAATGGTGTTCTCTATCTTATCAGCTTCAATGAATTTCGAATATAAATTAGCGGTAAGCAAAGAATCGGGCATTTTCCGGAAGAACGATTTCAGCAGACTACTAACTACATGCACATCATTCCATCTCAAATCCGTTTGAGTCAGCTCATCGCACCTGTTGGCTTCCTCTGTTAAAGCCGTCACAGCAGCATTATTTCCGGGCACCCTGTATATACCGATCGTTTCCAATCCTTTGCTTTCAACGATCTCCGTACAAGCTTCAACCAGCCTCGGCACGCACTGGTTATAACCTGATGGTTGGCACTGGTCCAACTGTACGCCAAATGTCGAGCCTTCTGGTGCAGTCGGGGAAGTTGGAGAACTGGCTCCTTGGATCTTCCTGAATTGCTTGGCCACCCTTCCTCTCCATGTTTTTGATTTCGGACTCGTTGCCACTTCGGTTACTTGTACCGGTTTTCGGTTTTTCGATACCGGTGAATGACCAGTTGGCGAACGGTTCCTTAAGTTGGTCAGCTTTGACTTGTTGGACTGTGGTGATAACCTTGTTGAACCTTGCACTTGGATGCTTGTTGAAGCTGGGATGGTTTGGGGAACGGCCTGCTGTTTGGAAAGGCCATGGTGTTCCTTAAAAAGATTAAGGAAAAATTTAGACTTTTAGATTAGAACATTAATACTAGGATCAAGTTAACTAGAGTAAAATGTATAGTTAAGAAATGATAGTAAAAATTATATAATATAAAATTGAATGAAAATTTTGGGGAAAAATGTAATATTTTCGTCAACATTTCCTAAAAACATTCATGTTTTACATTTCTTGCTTCATCTTTGACAAAATAAAGTATTTTAATTTTGGAATTGTTTTGTATGAAAAATGTTCACGACAAAAAATACAATTTTAATTTTTGCTGTGATTTTTGTAGTATTTTTATAAAGCAGTATTTCCCAAAAAAAAAACCAACTTATTTTGGAGCTGTGAATTTCTGGGATTTTATAAAGGACACCAAACAGATCACATTAGAGATAAAGGTTTGCTTTTTTACACAGATTTTTGCCAGAAAATGATCAAAGTATTTTAGTTTTTGTTACATTTGTTTGAATTTAGAGAAAAAACACAATTTTAATTTTGGAGCTGTGAATTTTTAAGTTTTATGCAGCAAATAATATAGAACTGCCGCATAACCATAAACATGACTTTTTCGTTTCTTAAAAAGTTTCTACAAAAAATGTTAATTTGTACTACAAAAACAATTCTTGAAATAGTATACCACTTAAACTTCGACAAAACCATATATGTTTAGTTTTGGGGCCGTGACTTTTTATGGTCTTATAAAGAAAACATATAGAATAACTTGGTAAAATGCAATTTTGAGTTTTAAAATAGATTTTAAACAAAATATGTCTAAAGTATATTATGTATTTCGTTTTTTTGACACATTTATCCTTAAAATTCGATAAAAAATACAATTTTAATTTTGGAGCCCTGAATTTTTAAGTTTTATACAGCAAACAATACAGAACTTGCTACACGATAAACATGACGTTTTCGTTTCTTAAAAAGTTTGTACAATCAATATTCAAAAATGTTAATTTCTAGTACAAAAACAATTGTTGAAATATTATACTATATAAAATTCGACAAAAGCACTTGTTTTTAATTTTGGGGCCGTGAATTTTTATAAAGTAAACCATACAGAATAACGCAGTAAAAATACAATTTTGAGTTTTGAAATACAAAACACGCAAAATATATTTTTAAACAAAATATATCTAAAATATATTATTTCGTTTTTTTATTTGTATTTAAAATTCGATCAAGCATACAATTTTAATTGTGGAGTAAAAATAAAGTTTTGATTTACTAAACACATTTTTCATTAATAGTTAAATTGTTCAATTTTCGCACAAAGCAACTCTTCTTTAGATAGACTCATTTTTAGATACACCATATAATCGTAGTCACTATATAATAATAACTTTAGTGCAAATAGTTTGTTTATTTCAAAATATGAAAATATTAAAGCAATTACAGAAAATATCGCTTCAACATGATTTTAAAATAGCTTTAAGTATTATTAATATTAAAAGGAATATTTTGTTGTCTAATTTCTTATGTTGCCTTCCACATAATTTGATTTAATTGGAACAATCAGTGCTCAAAAAACCAAGTTGGAGAAAAAAGTATGATTTAATGATGTAATAGATGTTTTAGTGGCAATCTTTCGTATGATTTTGTTCTAATACACAGAACAAAATCATAGCTATAAACGTCACAAGTTACGGTATATCCATACATATCTAGGAATAAGTATTTTCTAATTTCTAACGTAAAATGAAAATCACCGGAAATCGTAAAATTCGATGTAATATATATGTCATATTATTACTTAGAAAGGCTCATAAAACCTACATAATGGCATATAAACCTATAGCCGTGTGTTTTTTGAAGAATATGATGAATGGTTATTGAACATATTTTGTAGTCTCTCAATAATTAAATATTAGTAAATAAGTAAGAAATATAAAGTTAATAATAATAAAGGGAAGGCGTACTAAAGGCAAAGTACATGCTTCTGATTGGGACAATTGTTTTAACTAATTATCAACAGTTCTAACCGTCGATCAACTGTTCTCATTGTCAATAAATGGACCTGAAAATAATATGATTTGTTCATAGATTTTCTTTCTGCAGTCGCCTCTTGTGTTGAGATACTCCTTCTAAAAGATGAAGGTTTCTAAAGCTTCTTTTAGAAATTATTGTAATGCTTCCAGGGAGAGTGAGACACGAAATAATGTTACCTACCTTTCCCATAGATCGTTTTTCTGGGTCTTTATTTTTTTATGGTTAATCTGATCTATACTATTAAATGAGCTACTCTTGTATGTATGTATATACTTTCTGATCCCGAAGACGGCTCTAATTTGCCGGCCGATATTTGCAGGGTTTCAAGATTGTGGTGTGAAGAATCGATTTAGATGTTTTAATCGATTTAAATATTGTTTTTGAATATTGCTTTCTATTACTAGTTTTTAACGCTATTAGAAATTAACATTTTATCAAAGGAACCATCCATTAATTTGAGGACCATAAGGAATCAAATTCACAATTTGGATACCGATTCTTCTGAGGAAAGCAATCTAGGAGACATTGAAAATGAATTACATCCAAATACATTAACCAAGAAAAGAAAGAGAAATAAAGATGAACTGAAAACACCTTTTAGTTAGAGCAGTAATAAAAGAGGATAGGATAGATATGATTTTGAAAAGTTTAAAGAACTAGGAGTGAGAGAGCAATTCCAAGACGAAACAAAAAAGAGATTATTTGGGGCTACGGAGGTTACAGACATTGAAAGCAAAGCAAAGCTGGAAATGCTTAAATAATAAATAAAAGGCTACAACGTAAGGTAAAAGCGTAAAGATATTATTTGGAACAAAGAAAGGGAATTATTTGGAAGGTAAACTAAAGAAAATAGAAAAAGAGCTCGCAAAGAAGGATATCAAAAAGTTTTATAAAGAGATTAAAAATTAAAAGAAAGTGAGTCAAGCAAAGACAGTGTTCCATGAGGATAAAAGAGGACCCTAATAGCAGCAGAAGAGGAAACAGAAAAGAAGTAGAAAAATTATTTTCAGAGTGCACCAGCAGGGAGTGGAGAATATAGTGAAGAAAGGGATACAGAGATCATGGAGTATGATGATGGAGGTGTTCAGCTTAGGGAGGAGATATTAAAAATGACAGGGAAATTAAAAAATGGAAAAAGGGCTGGTGAGAATAGTATTCATGCAGAGATGTTTAAATATGGAGGAGAAAAAGTTCAATCACAGATGGAGGGGTGACGGAAGGAGAGATGGAAGGGAGCAGTAATATTTCCACAATATAAGGAAGATACAAAAATACACAAATAAATCAGTTTGAAGAGGGCGAAAAATGGAACTCCAAGTAGAAGAACAAGGAGGATTTGGAATAGTTTGGAAAATCAGCAGTAAAAACAAGATTAAAGTGGAAGATCAGTACGACAGCTGAACTTTATGCCTTTTGTGTTTAACACAATAAACAAATAAAGTAAAACCACGTGACTGCACATCAATTTTGGCTTATTTCTGGATTATGTGAATGGAAGTACATTCTGTTCACTGAACAATAGAAACATCAAAACACAGTTAAAAAATTATGAGATTATCATTCCAGGGAGACTGGGAACATAATGTTCGAACAAGTAAACGAAAAAAATCCAGTTCATTCTACATCAGTTCATTCTATGCAAACAGTTGATTTTAAAGATTTCTTCAACGTTTTAATCAAATCTAATGTATCTTCGTTTGTTTTGAAAAAAATTGAGAGCGTCAACCATTTCAAATATCTAAAGTTGTTTGGTTCTAAACAAAATCTGGAGTGTGCTGGAGTTTTATTCCACAAAGCTTAATGATTCAAACTTCAAGGTGTTGAATTTGTTAAGATCTTTAAGGAAAGGGTGTTTTCTTAAAGATCCAAATCTACTAAATATATTGCGATGACGAATTCTTATTTATGTTCTTGGGTTTTAATGTAATTAAATTCCACTAGAACCATAATGTACCAACTTTAAGCTTTTTAAAATTACAAACCGTCCCTTTTTGGAGAATTTTGGCAATAATTTAGCAAATTAATGGCCTTTGATGGTTATGGATTTGGAGACCTATGCTTATCGATATATTGACAAAAACTTACATGTGTTTCCTCTTTATTAGAACGGAAGAGAAAAACGGTGAACGTTAGCAACATTGCAGTTCGTTGAATTGAAGAACAACCTTCATCACCAACAGTTGATCGCGAACTAATGCAGATGGTTCATGAGTCCATATTTTGTAGTCCAGACTATTCGATAAGAGAAGTCGGCGCCAAAACGCGCTAATAACTTTTTTGTTTACAGCGGCGGCAAAATTATTATCTCATTATCTTACAATAGCTATTCAGTTACGAAACTTTTGCTATTCTGCGAAATCAGATAAGAGACGTGAGACGGAGACATTGACAGAAAACGTAATTGATGTTATTTGTCAAATTATGTCGGCATTAATTCACTTAGAACGTTTACGATTAATTCTTAATTCAAAGTTACATAGAAAATTCTTATTCACTTACCAAATAGAAATCTGTATCATATAATTCTCCGTCGTCATAACAAAACATTTTTGTGCACGGTAGCCAACATTGCTGTGAAGTAGTCGCAAAAAATATGCACCAGGAATGTTTATGTAACTGAGATATCGCGAACTACGCAGATAAAGTGGCGCTATTATCAGCGGAAAGGGAAAAAGGTTGTTGGGTGTATTGATCAGTAAGACACAATCGCTACACTGTGATTTATTGGCGCAAGATTATCCGCGAAGCAGTGTGAAACTTGTGAACAATCTTATGTTGAGATTGTCGACACTGAAACGAAATCTGAAAATAATAATACTCATGCTTATTCTTAAACGCGTTTGTTTATGAGAAGTTGGTTGAAACAAAATTCCGAACAACATGTGTCGACTGCCTAGGTATCAATAAAAAATGTTACACTTTCAGTAGCAGGAAAAACCACAGTCGTAGTGGTCTAGAAGAAATGTTTAGATAAGCATCTGCGGTATTTACAACGGCGAAGTTAGTTGAGAAATGGAGAATAGTGGGGGGAAAAAGAACAATTAAAGAAAATCATTTGATATGCCAATTGTTTAATTATTTAACTTTCTATTAATTATTGTTATTATCATGAATTTTCTAAATTTGTACAACCACAAAGAGAAAGTAAAGAAACTATCTTCGATAACATTGCCATTAATTAATAAGTGCAAAAATATTTAAAAAATACCAATCCGGACATCCATTAACGCGAAATGGAAAATTAATTGAAATAATATGATGATAAGATAGTTGCAGACTAAAAATAAAATGCAAGGCTTAACACACGAGTACCAACATGATTGCCTTGGTGTAAAGTGGCTGATTGTATTCAAAACAAATACGTATTATTTTGCGATAAAGGTAATAATGTTTCGAATTTGTATCATAAGTAGAGAGATTTGCTCAAAATAATACCCAAAAAATAAATACCAGACATTTATTTTTTGGGTATTAATAAATCCTATATTAAGAAATTAATTTAAAATTGATGAACAAAAATAATTCTGTATGATTACGGTGGTTCATTATGACTTCTTTTTACGTGCAGAGAAAAAATGTTTTAGAAATAGTAGCTGAATAAAACATGTACTTTGGTTCAATTTACGCAAATTCCCATAACACGAGGTGTTATTGAGAGCTTTCCCATGAAAACGTTTAGGTATAGTTTTATACTAATCGCATAGTTCAATCGCATAATTTTCGCATAATTCAATTAATTATGCGATTACGTAAAACTATATAACAGATTGTTTTCAATAGCGCCATTGTTTATACAGTGAACCTTTTTGCAAAAGGTGTCTCAAAACCTACTTGCATTTTATTTTTTTAATAAAACGCATATTCCAGTTGGATTTTGCACATGTTTTTATTTTAATATAGAATATTAATTTTTTTATTGTTTTGTTTTTTTCGTAAATTTTTTTTTTCGATAAGATGATTTTCGTCGAAAAATCATCATCGACATGTTGATGCTTGTATATGCAATACAAAGCCATCAAATGAAAACAGCAACCAAAAGTGTTGTTGTACCAATGTAGTATCCAGAAACGAAAAGGAAGAAGACATTCTTCTAAAAAGCTAAGTAAACGAAGTTGAAATCGAACTGCTTTCTATTTATTAAGCTTCCAATACACTGCAAAAAGCTAATCAGAAAATCCAAAGGCAGACTAGGAGAGCCTAGGATTTCCAAAACTCCTCAATAACAGTAGGCATCCTAAAAAGATCAAATTGTTTCCACACCAGAAATCTGGAAGAGATAGCTTGGAAGTATTAATGGAGGAACGTATCTTCAACGCTGTTCCTTACAAAGCTTTAGCAATACTTTTTATGATCACCATATACTAAATAGTATACAGCTTAGTCAATTGTTACAACCCAAAGATTGGTTTGGGCTATGAACCGTTCTATAAATGGTCCATCTGAACCAGTTGAGGTTTTTTCAGTTTTGTTACAAGTGGGCCTGGATATATTGCAACTACACTGAAGTATAATTTAGAAAGCTTGCTTAGCTTTCAAGCATACTGCAGTATCATGGTGAGAAGTCAAGGTTGCCTTCAAAGCGGTGAAGCTGGATTAGACCATTCTCAAATCCTACCATCCAATTAGTCTTTTTTTATGATTTCACATAATAAATAATGTATGAGATATGTTTGTTCATATTTTTGAAAAAGAGCAATGTGATTTAGAAGCGTTTCGTTTCCACTCTCCTTTATTGGATCCCAGAAATGCGTTTACTTCTAATCGTTTAATGAGAGGATACGAACTTTACTCAATGTGCTCCTAACTGGGTAAATATTTTTGGTACAGTCTGCGTGTGGATGCAACTGGTAGGTCGTTTAAAACTCT
The DNA here is from genome assembly GCA_033557515.1 of Diorygopyx duplodentatus. NCBI lineage: Eukaryota > Metazoa > Arthropoda > Insecta > Coleoptera > Scarabaeidae > Diorygopyx > Diorygopyx duplodentatus. The sequence continues at coordinate 10,179 of JAWQRJ010000342.1, forward strand.
ATCGCCAGTGCTTAGAAATCCAAAACCTAATAGCGCAATGTGTTCGCCACTTACCGCTTTCATTTCCTCATCATTGGCCGCAACCTGATCCTGCAGACACTTGACCCACTCGGCCAGGTCTACGGGATTCTCGGCCTGCAGCAGGATTTCCGATCTGCAGGGCACGACGGACGAAACCCGAAGCACGTGCTTCCTCTTGGTGTAGTCTTCGGGGATCCCCACGCAGCTCGCCCTCATATCTATGCCCGAGGCCAGCGATTGTTCCGCAATGTCCGACGATCCAACGGGACTCTAGAATGCAAACGATTGGGTTTTATTGCGACATCAGTCGGCTATTCATTTTACACTGACGAAATAATAGTGTATTATCAGTCGAAAGAGTTCACATTTTTAAACGATAAATGTTTGATATTTTAATCAACCAATCGAGAGATGAGTAGTTCGGACTAAGCAATCAGATTGCTTCTGACGATAACGGGTGACTAAAGGAAATTCATTTTGATTATGTTGATTAGATAATACCAAGTGGTTAATCGTTTGTTTGATGCGAGTTTTTTTTATCTAGAGACCATTAACACATTTTAGGACCAATGTGGGTTTATAGAATTTATGGTGAAAAGCTGTTTTGAAGATTTTATTTCCAACTGTATAAAAGGCATGATTTTAGTTTAGATCGAAAAATAAAATTTGAATATTATGCTGAACGGGAGAATGTTTATCGTTAATCTCTAGTTTAAAATCTGATTCATTAAAATCATTAGAACCTTTTAAAATCGATTGAAAAATAATAGATATTATTTATTTTTTTACTGAAATAGCAAACGGAACTATATCAATTAAAAAGAAATAACTTAAGATAAAATCAATTGCATTCCAAAATATCGCTTCACCTGCCCTGCGCAAGTAGTTCAGATTTAAACATATTTAGTATTTATAATCTCAAAATTCCATTATTCCTTCTGGGTGTGGTTTCCATTTTTCCGTTATCTTATACTATTAAACGAGTTAATTTTCTTAATTTATTTATTTGTCCATATATTTGCAGGATTTAGAAATTAAGGTACGGGGAATCCATTGAGATAGGTCTTAGCTTTCAGTTAAATCATTACATGCCAGCTTTGATCGTATAGTCAAAGCTGATAGAACTGTAAAGCTGGTAGAAAGCTGTTAGTTTGACCTTTGACCAAACGATGGCGTTGCCAAATCGGGCGAGCAGCTAGAGGACTTTTACCCCTGAGCGAGCTCAGCCTACCAGGTACTTAACACCAAACCTTACTAGATATAAAAATATTTCCATCTAACAAGTAGTGGTTGATTGAACATTCAATCAAAGCAAACATTTTTGATTAACCACCAATCTGCGCATCTTTCTTCTAAATTTGTCATCTAGCTTTTATAACAAATTTTGAAAATCAACTGAAGAATATCTTACGACACAAGGTCGCTAAGAAATAGGGCAGCGCCATACTAAATATTAATGACTGTAAAAAGTTGATCTACTTTTCCAATATGGTACTGGCGACTGCATAACAATTATAGTAAGGTACTTTCTGAAATGTGAACGTGGCAATCACTTTGGTTCAGTTCAATATTTCATTTTTTACAAAATAATTTCAGCAGTATTAAAACCCAATTTGAACATTTGCTTATGGTGTGCGGAAATTCCGTGATTCGTGTATTACAAAGGACGAACAATGTTAAAAAAACACCGCGTAGTCAAATACCTATTGGATGCTTCAGTTAAAGAAAAACAAAACAAACAGGAAACCTTAAATGGAAATGTCATGTATCTAGTTGGCAGAAGTTCTGCTGTAAATGTTTTAAATTCCAAATTTAAATTGTTTCATTTCTAATGTTTTACTAAAGACAAATTTAAAAAGGTTATGGGACTTCCAAAGTCGCACCTGTATGTGCGCCGTATTTTTGTTTTAATCATGGCAACTGTTCAAAGCAAATTGTTAAAGTCACGTTAAAGTACTCTGACGTTTTTATTGGCCATTACCATACATCCCGTGTATATCCAGATTTGGCGGCAAATATCAGCAGTTACGTTACTCGAAACAAAATAAACCGTTAAAATTTATGATGTTATTACGTCAGCCAAACAAAATTCGTTAAAATACTATAACATCCTGATGATTTATCCATATCTACTGCTTCATATTTTGAATTGTTTGGTATGAACTTCTTTTCCTTACTGTACCAAGGAACAATGTCAGCACTTTGCACTTCGATAACTTTTGAACATCTGCCAACACTAACAAATTAAGTCATCTGCTGTCAAAAACTGTAAACATTCAAACAATTTAACCGTCGTTATAGCCTGCTATTGTTCTATTTGTAGGCAGATATGCAAAATATTCCTGGTGTTTGTCATGAGTAGCCTATTATATTGGACGATAACTTCATATCGCTATGCTATAAATCTTTGATAATAATGGCAGCAATGTCTATGTCACGCGCAAGATTTTAAATTAGATACTTGAAAAAAAGTATTATTATGTATCAAAACTTTGTTATTCCAAGCTAAGTAGCCTTTGCACATACCTTACTTAGAATCGATAGTATTGATGTCAATACTACTATTACTACGAAGGTCATTCACATGCGATCTTTGAAAAAATATGATTAAGTATGCAATATTGAATGTGTGGTACGCACGCGATAGTATCTGCTGCTCGTATATCAAGAATGCTAATTTTAATTTACTTACCTATTTACGCAAAGATTTTTTATATGTTATGTTTATTACGATAGTTATTTTTAGGTATAATATAGGTGTGAAGAAAATAATCATCCGATCTCTATAATAAATTAATTTAGGAATTGGCAAGCTTTAATGTTTATTTAGTTAACAACACGAGCATGAAAATGAAGATATATGGGTTGGTTGAGATAAAAACGTTGTTCAACTAAAAAGTTTTGTATGAAAGATAAAGTAAATGTATAAAAGATATGGATATTTGCATTCGGAAACAAGGAGTTTGCTGTATTAAATTGGGCTAGGTTAGATGGTATTTTGTTTATATTTACATTACATATGCTTGTCTCAATATTTGTTGGGTGGTAGCAAAACAAATGAATGAAAATATTCATGAAGGTTGAATATTCAGTAATGAAAAACTGTTCATCGAATTCTTAATAATACTAAATTGATGAGTACACTACTCGTTATTGATGAGTACACTACTAGCTTTCATTTGTAGCAGATATTTCGATGTTTATTTAATATTATTACTACTATAACTTTTCCTCCAATCGTTTTTCGTATTTCACAATATTTACCAAAAGTAATACTTTACATTAACACGAAGAAGCTGCAATAGGCACAGTTTCCTCATTACGTTTCGATATTTATACCGACGTACATTAGGAATAAATTAGCATAACAATTGGTGAGAAATACGATTATAACTAAGATTAAATTAATTTCCATAGTTAATTTTAGCAGCAGGAATACATTTACGTATGGATTGACTGGATGCTACTATTAATTAGTCAAAGAAAAATAAAAATAACAAATAAAGAATAACACAATTAAGCCCTGAATCTGTCATTATTATTGGGGAATATCGATTGAAAAAATCAATAATTTAAAGTTATAAATTGGATAAAAACGAATTGGTATTTAATGAAATATAATCGAGAACGAGAAGTATTATTGGTACCTATACTATGGACCCTTGAATTTTTATCCCAAAAAATAATATTTTAAACCACTCTAGTTTAACCACACTAATGTAATCGTTCGGACAAACAAATAAAATAATAAATATACAAGATTAGCTCGTTTAATAATATTAAATAGATTTTATATCTCGACAATAATTTAAGGTACTTTTATGGAATTTAGTATAAAAGTTCGTAAAAGTTATTATCAGGAACCTGTATGCTTAGACTATTTTTAAACTTTACAATTTTTAATAATTTGGCATTGGATTGTAATTCTTAGATATTTTTTTTGTGTAAAAAAAATGTTCACAGACCTTTTATTGATTAAGAAATTAATTTTTGAACGACAAAAAGACTAGACTGTGTATACTTTTCGGATATTTGTTCATAGGTTTTTGTTCATTTTTATGTAGTTCATTTTTAAGTATGACAAATTCATACACCGTGTTCATTTTAAAACACCGTGTATACAATGTACAACATTTTATCATGAGAAAACAATATTTTATCATGAGCTACAGCCTCTGAAACAATTTTTGTTGCAGAGGCACCATAATATATGGGGGGTTAGGAGTAAATTTCTTTTTTGTCTTATTTCGATTGGAGGCACCATTTGCGAGTAAAATCAATTTATCTTTCCCCCCATCACCTTTGAGTTGGGTGGAAAAGATGATGGTTAATGAAAGGCCGTGGAAAATATAAGTATGTAAACTAGCTTTATTTTTTGACAGTATCCTATTAGCCAATTTAGAATTTTTTTAAATTGACAGAAAAAAGTAATTAAAATGTTTATGTCAACACACCTTCAGCAAGTATTACTTATACCTCATGCCAAAATGTTTCCAAGTTTTGCAATGTCGATTACTTACTGACGTCATAATCAAAGTTGCAGGCGTAACGAGAGTATTTAATATTTGGATAAGCAAATTCAGCTAAATATACGAACAAAATTGTCCTGGAATACGACGCAAAACGCACTTTTGATTTTCATGGCGTGCTATGATTTTCATGGCGTGCTATGATTTTCATGGCATGTTATGATTTTCATCGCGTGTGGTCCCCACACAAACTTTTATGCAACTCAATAAAAATGCGGAAAGGTTTAAATTCGGAACGAGATAAGAAAAAAAAGTCCATAAAAAGATGACGTGAAATTTTAATAATATGATGTGATGAAGGTGTTTCTTTAACTTCTGAACATAATTTTAACTTCTTTTAGATATGAAGGTGGGGGTAAACTTTGACCATACATGTGGCCTTACAAATGGAGCGTCCAGATATAGACGAAATAAGATAGGAGTACCATTTTAAGTTAAAAAATCAAAATCAAAATTGAAATAAATCAACACACAAAATGTTATGCCGAAATTTACAACTCACCTATAGCAAAAAATATGTTTTCTTCATCAACATCTTGACCATTCATCACTTACTATACTAACATTAATCATTATACTTATATGTCAAAATGAAGCATTTTTGGACACACTATTATTGAAATTTAGTGTTTCTGAATCACCCTGCATTGCCACTATGTTTGTTAAAAATATATAATCCCACATTTACGTACTTTTTACTAAAAGTGATTCACAATTTCTATTTTAGATTTTGTGTTTGCGTTAGATTTTCTGACTCTTAGCTTTTTTTACTTTTAGCGAGATTTTATTTTTGCAGGTGTTATTTTAAAATCATCATCAACCCTTGGAAATAAAATAAATATTCCACAATATTTGTACCAAAATTAAGAACTTGACTATAACTAAACAATTTAAAATTTGGTAGCCAACTAATAAGTTTAAAAAGGATTAAATAATTTGAATATTTATTTATAGGTAACTTTTATACTGTTAATTTATCACTTGCAGCTCAGAACTGAGTGGGTGTAAATCATCACACGACTTTCTCTTACCTAGTTTAAATATTGAGGATGCTGTCCTTCTTATAAATTTAGGAAAGACAAGTGATATGCGAGTATTGTTTAACAATGAAGGAATCTTGCTAAAAATCGATTGATTCCTGTATTGTTCTTAAAATTTTAATGGGTTACTAATTGTAATGCAATAAAATTAGGTTAAGTTAATGTAATCATTTAAATTATAATACTGGTGGCGCCATCGTACGGCCAACGATTAACTATCGTCATAGCCGCGTCTGGCCGTGTCTGTTTATAGTATCTCTGTTTCGTTGCCCGCCGACAGATCCCGCCAACAGTTCTATAGGCGGGCGATCTTTCTCTCACAATTTTATTTATTTACGGTATAAAATTTTCTCTCGAAGACGGTATGTTTTAAAGAATGCACTGAAGTTATTATGCAATTTTAAAATGGTTTTAAAAACCATATTACATACCGTATGTTTATGAACGTACCATTGGTCAATTTGTATAAACAAGAATTAGTGAAATATCGTTCAGTGTAAACGATGCTTTGTCGCTTTGTTGACAGTAAGCTAACCTAAGTTTTTTATTAGCTATCAAGAAAGAAGAGTAAATTTAAATTGGAAATTGGGGCGACGCTTCAAGTAACAGAAGCAAACAACCTTCCGAAACCAATCAGAACACTGGCTTTTCCCGGAACCGATAGAGACAGGGGAAGTAATAATCTCCGGAAGGATTGAAAGGCGCATGCATTAAAAACCAAAAACTGGAGAGTAGTTGACAGGACGGAGGATGCAAAAGGGCAACAATGAATTGTGATCATGGACCAAAATTTCGTCCTCCTGGGACGAAATGGGCAAGGTTAACAACCGACACTACGTCAAGTTTACGAGAGTTGTTTTCAAGCCCCTTAGCAAACCCAAAGAAACGGAGGGCGAGGAAAAGAAACCTGGCGAGGAACCTCCAAAGGAACCTCTACCGGAACCACATTTTTCCAGCAGCGAGAAGGGGTCTTTGAAAAGATAGAGTGGATGAGTGACCCGGGGGGGTAAATCTATGACCGGACCATCAATCCACCAATCCATAAGGTAAAAAATGGCCCGTCTGGTGCAAATTAACTTACACCATGGCAGTTTATGTTGACAACCATTTAAATAAATACATTTTGAAGAAGTATTTTAAATTTCTTAAAAAATGAGGTTAATAATTGTATCTTTTGTATAGTTTTTCCGTTTTAAAAAAATAATTAATAAAAACCACACTTTTTGGCTTTCCGGTGATCGCCGCGTCGGTGAAGAAACTCTCCGTTGACGTTTCGCCGCTCATTACAGACGACATCATCAGAACTAACTGATACGGCTAACTGGTTCGCTACGTCGGTAGCATCAGTTAGTTCTGATGATGCCGTCGAATGATGCGAATTAGACTATTCTAAGAATAACAATACAATTTTTGGAAATTGGTCCATTCACTTTTCTGCCTGTCTCTTCATCCGACTGTCAATCTGTGATTAACACTTCTCCTATTTCTAATCATTTTAAAGAAAAAAGTTTTAAATAAAATTTGTATTGTACCTATCAGTTCTATTTTCTTCAAAAAGTATTTTCATATAATCTCCTAGACGCTATGCAACTTCAGTTTTTTAAACAGAACTTGTATTTTATTAATTTTTTTTAGTTTCTTGTCGAGTTTATGGTCGATTTTAGTAACTATGTATTTAGCCAAAATCGCACCATTGACACCTGTATAAATACAAAAAATTGCTCATTCTAAATTAAAAGATAGCATATTCACATATTGCCTAAAAAACCCAAATTCATATTTCATAATAAACAAATTTGAAAATACGTCGCACTAAGGATTTTTAAGAAAATCGTCAACAGTTTTCCAACAAGCAATTTTAAATATTATAGGACTATAATATTTGATTTAGAGTTCAAAAAATAATTAAAAAATGCAATGATATACAGGGTGTTCCATTTAAAAAACAGCCTATACATATATTATCGCATTTTTTTAATTTCTTGTCGAATTTATGACCAATTTTAAGGTCAGGGGGATTAGAGAAAAAGTCGTGTGAGTGTTTCACACCAAATATTTTATCTTTAAATGTCCAATAATTCTTAAAGGTTGCGACTTTGGCCAAATGTATGTTTAATAAAATAGACCATAAATTCCATAAGGAACCCAAAAATGTAATAAAAAACTCAAGTTGCATAGCGCCTAGAAGAAATGGGACATTCTGCATATATGAAAATACTTCTAGAAGAGAGAAAGACTGAAACCATGCAGCTTTTATTTAAAACTTTTTACCTAAAAGGATTAGAAATTGTAGATGTGTGGACATCCGGACGGACCAATGGCCAAAAATGGCACCATTAGTCCTAGAATACCATAATTCATCAAGATATATCAAAATCTCACCATCAAAATTTTGGACCGAATGCATTAGCTTCTCTTTATACCTACGGGTAAAGAAAGTAAAAATGTGAAAGTGCAGAAGGGGGCATAGTTAAATTTCCGATTTTTTTTTAAAGATTAGGAATAGAGCAAGTAGATACACATTTTAACCGTCTTTGTGCTTTTCTAACTTACTCAAATTTCACAATTTCAATTCAATATACTATACTGTGTGTTCGCGCATAGACCTAACTACACTTATGAATTTCCGCAGTTTTATTTTTCGATGAAAATTTATTCGTTATAAAAAGTTTTGGATGGTCTGAAAAGTCTTTTCTATAAAAATTTGCACAAAAATATATAGCGAGTATATAGAGAGTACATTAAGTACACGAACAAGGTTCAAAAAATACAAGTGCTAAGATTTTGCATATACTTGATAAATAAAGGAAAAGATCCCTGAAAGACCATCTGATGTTCATAAGTGAAATAGATTGAGCAAAGAATCAGATAAACCAGTCAGGTAGCTTCACTAATCTTATGATGTCCTCAAATTTGCAGATTAGTCACTATAACTGTTGAGTTATTGGTCATTGATTGGATAAAAAAAAATTAAAATATTGGATGGAGTAACACCAACCTGGATTATTTACGTCAAAATATTTGTTGGGTTAACCATAAAAAAATATGTTGATTGACTTGATAAATAAAGAAAAGGAATGAAGTCTCTTTATGCCGTCTGGTCCTGCTCATAAGTGAATTAGATTGAGTAAAAGATTAGATAAACCAGACAGGTAGCTTCATGAATCGTATGACGTCTTCAAACGGGCAGATTAGTCACTACACTGCTGAGGTATTGCCGAATAAAATTGGTTATTGGTCATACAAAAATTCACATTGGATAACGTAAGTCCAATGGGATTCTTTAGGTAAAAAATATTTTTTGGGTTAATCACAAAAAATATGTTGATCGATTGTAGGTCTAACCATCAAATTTAAGTGGAATTTGAATAATCAAGTCAATGGAATTGCATTTATTTCATACCCATGATCCAGTGGAACCCCATCGCCTTAACCTCTTCGGAAAGAACACGTGCGAGGAAAAGTGCAAGTGCAAATGAAGCGGTATGCACGATATGGTCCCAGACCTTCCTCTATGGTGGACGCTGAGACCTCCGGGCGATTGCGTGTTGGCCAACATTTTTTCATTCAGCGCGGATGCTGAACATCACACTACCGGACACGCGAATAATAATTGAAACCTGTTCAAAATATGCGAGAGCGTATATCTTGGCCAGTGGCGGCCAAAATAGAACCAGGTGGCTGCCGCAAATAGACGGGTCGATGGCAAAATGTCGCGTTGCAAAAGGAAAAACCACCGCCGGACGACCCCTGAAGGCTGAAGAACGCAGAAGACACGGAGGTGTGGACACTTCTTCTCATTTGCAAGCGGCAGGATAGGTCTAAATATAAACCGGCGGACGGGTAGAACTAGATTTTCAGGTATTCAACATTAATAATCGGGAGAGTGACTGCTTCATTCTGCTTTGCTTCAAGGAGAAGAAGGAGTCTTTTAACACCAACTGGGTTCACTAACAATAAGTCGTAGCTAAAAGTTCCAAACGATACAACGCGAATCACTCCGGATCACGTATGAAAATACTTTTGAAAGCTTTGCCGGCGATGTTCTGCTGTGTCTGCAGTGGCCTCTTCGATACGACCACTAGCGCTGATACTGAGCTACTACCGCCACTGGCTTAGCTGCAAGCAGCGCGACTCGTGTATATGGAAGGCGAGACCAATAAGTGTACACGCGTGGGGTACCGACTCTAGTAGATCCGCTACTGGTCAATTTTTTCACGATTCGCTTTTCCTTATACACTGGAGTAAAATTAAGAACGCCAACCCGTATGAGTGTGGTTCCACCACTGTGCAGATGGTGTAAATTGCCGGATGGTGGGTACGATAACGATATTTGTAAAAATTCCGTCGAGGAAGTTGAGAAATATTGGTTGCACCAATAATAATAAGCATAAATGAAGAAATATTTAAGAAGTGCTACTTTAAATGGGAAGGGCTAATTATACAATAATGTAAACAACGGTTATTTTCAGAAATTCCTGACATTGAGTGCCGGTAGTTACTGTGTCTGGTAACAAAACGGGCAATTAAAATGGAGAACTCGAAAACATAATAGCTGGCGTTACGTGTATAAATAAACAATTCAAAAATATACGTACTATTATGTAAGCTATTTGGTAGCTAAACGGGTACTACAGCCTGTTTTCGGATTGGAGGAAAAAGTGAATAAATTAATAAAAGCAATGCGATGACATAACTTTGCCAATAACTGACTGCCAATTTATGAACAGTAATTTTGAAGATACTTGTATATTACCCATTCCAAAGGCATAAACAAAAATTTACCTTTAGTTTGCCTTTATGTTGAATGGCGATATGAAGATATAAGAGTGATTATTGGCTAAGTTTGCCAGCTAACCATCAACTTATGGCAAACCAGCTAAGTTTGCCATAAGTTGATGCACCCAGTATAATAGGGGCTAAGATTTTGAATTTTGAAAATTTGTCACTGTGATGGGGAAGTAAAGTCTATTTTTTGGCCAAAAATCCACACAACAAACGGTTGACTGACTTATTTAAAAGGTACTCTAAAAACAAATACACCCTGAAGATAACTTAATATCTTCATATATATCTTAATATCAATTTTGTTTATTAACGAACTCTTAATACATTTCACAGAAAGTATATCCCACGAAATTTTCTATTAAAATTTTCAATTGATTTATATTAAATAAATTCTTTTTAAGCCAACTTTTTAAGCCAACATTAAACCAACTTTTATGATTTTTTGTTTGACACACGTTAAATAACACCGCTAAAATATCCAGAGTTTATATTTTAGTGGTGTTATTTTCATAGCTACCTTCGATAATTAATTTGAGTGATTTTCTATTTTGAGTAATTTGTTTAGATTTCTAGAATTTAACTTTTATGCGTAAATTAATAAGTTTGAGATGCAGCGTTCAAATCTGCAGGCCCATTAATATTAAAACTAACTTTTTCTTTTGGCATTTTATAATCGTTAAATAAATTATAGTTCATTCTTATTACAGTTTCACGTTTCCTTATTTTTTGAATATCCACTTTTTTACCTTTACTTTTGGCTAAGAACTTTTTAGGTTGGATGACCTAAAAAGTTCTTAGCCACAACTTTTTATAGAGAATAACTCTTCTTCAAAAAGTTACTCTTTATAAAAAGTTTTCTTCTGTTCTTTGCCTGACCTCATGAAGCATCAGTGTGTAAGAGTATTTATTGAATCTTGAATTCAAATCTTGTCTGGTGGACGCGTTTATTGTTGACCGCTTATAGCTTGATATATGTCGATAGTTTATAGTTTGGACGTCAACGCTAGTAAGACAGAAATATTTTTGTTTGGGCCTAAACATGCACGTAATAGATTCATTGTTGATAATATTTTTACATATATTACATATATTACATACATATATAACCGTGTCCGAGACGGGCTTCGAACCGGTGTCTCCCACTTTCCGGGCGGACGCTCTAACTGTTGAGCTATTCGGCACCTATTCCGTCTCTTTGGGATTTCTTTCCTTTCACCTATTGCCGGTGCGCATTTGATACAAACCGTACCGGCAATAGGTGCAAGTGTTCAAGAAAAGAAATCCCAAAGAAACGGAGTAGGTCCCGAATTAACCCAATGGTTAGAGCGTCCGCCCGGAAAGCGGGAGACACGGATTCGAATCTCGTCTCGGAGGCGATTTTTTTCCTTAATAATAAATTCTTTGGTGGTTTATTTACTTCCAATATAGGGTAAAACAGAGTTGTGTGTTTTCTCTGAATGGTTGAACATATATGTATGTTGATAATGAAAAAATAACATTTGAAAAATTTATGAAGATTCTGGGAATCATTGTCAATTTTGATGAACCAGTTTAATAAATGTAGTCAAAAATCATATGCAAGATTCAAACTTATACAGGGTCGCTTTTATGTATGGAAACGCTCGATTACTTTCTAAACTAAGATAGCTGGAAAAAAAAGTTAAATACAAAATATTTAGGTTTTTTTTAAATGTATTGAAGTAAAAAACAATATTTTGTACAGGATGTGCCAAAAAACTATGGCAGCAAACAGTTACCTTT
>JAWQRJ010000343.1:0-22317 GCA_033557515.1 Diorygopyx duplodentatus
GAAAGTTATTATCCTATTGGTTGAAGAGCTCTCCCCTCTTAGCGGATACTTTTCGGTACAGGTCGGTTTCATACACGCCAGCTTTTGTACTCTCTCTCTGTTGTTTGGTTATTTCGATTTGTGTCATCGTGCTCCAAATGTTTTTGTTTCGCTTTCATGTTGTAACGTATTTCTTATTAAATGTTTATTATACATCAGTAGTTTTTAAGACTCCGATTAGTCAAGTTTCTTATTAATCGCTTATTCTTATTAAACTTCTTATTAATCGCATTCCATTATTTTAAGATAGTACAATATGGATGCAGGTCCTACTGAACCTTCGTCTCCCCAAAGGTGTGTACAGACACATTTCCCTCGAGGAAAAGACAAGAATAGTCAATATTTTTAAAACTTGTCAGAAGGAGCATCTCGAAAATTCAAAAGTGAAAAATATTGACTTCACAGCAAAGGCTACTGGTAAATGAACCTAATTATTATATATTTTTTAGATAATTATTATTATTTTATTTTTAAGAATGGTAAACTCCTCGGTGTGTAACATATTGAAGGAATACAATTCCCCTGGTCATACTCTCTATCTGTCGAAGAAGTATCACCGATCTCGGGCAGTTTTAAATTAAGCTTCGGAAGAAGATAAGCAATTACTTAGAAAAATAGTACATTCCTTCTTTCTAAGAAATGAACCAAAAACTTTAAATAAGTTTGTTCAAGCGTCAATGATTGCGATGACCTTCCCAATTATAAAACATCAACGTTGAGAAAATTATTAATTGAAATTAATTTTCGGTAAGTTATATCTAACAAAAGTAATATTTTATCTTCAGAGTCTGCTTTACATACAAGGGGAGGTCTCACAATAGCATCTTAAAAGAAAAAATATATATAATTGTTTGGAGGGGGCATTATTTAAGACACATAAAAAAAAATCGAGAGGAGAAAAGAAAAATGTATTATCTTGATGAGACATGGATAAATACTGGACATACTGTCAAAAAAGTATGGATCGACATGTCCTTGGAGTATCCAACAGATACTTTTATAGATGGTTTAACTACAGGTTTAAAAACTCCACCAGGAAAAGGTGGAAGATTTATTATACTCCACATAGGAATATAGTAAAGGGATATAAGATGGATTTCTTCAGAATGGATTACTAATGTTTGAATCAAAAAAAGTGGGGGACTACTACCGTGAAGAAATGAATTCGACAGTTTTTGAAGAATGGTTTCACAATACTTTACCAACGTTGGAAGACAATGCAGTAATTGTTATATAACCACCTTACCATTGCTTAAACCCTATTGAAATGATATAGGGACAAACGAAAGGTGAGGTAGCAAGAAAAAATAGAACATTTAAACTGAAAGATGTAAAACAACTCTTTCTTCAGGCGCTAAGCAATGTAACACCCAAAAATTGGGAAAATTGTGTGAGACACGTTCAGAAAGTGGAAGAGGATATGTGGCAACCTGATATTGCTATGGAAATTCAAGTTCTCTTATTATAAATTTAGGGGAATCAGAATCTGACTACAGCACATCAACCGATAGTGTTAATTGAATTTTTAAATTATTTATTATATTATTTATCATTTAATTAACTTCCAAGTAAATATAATGTAATATCATCCCCCGAATAAATAAATTGAATTTGAAAGTATTGTATACCTTTTTCCGTAAATTTTCGTATATTTTTATATTTTAAGTTTTTTAATTTGAAAATGTTAGGAAAGTGAAATTTTATACTATATTTCTTCTAAATTTTTAAAATTTGTAAAATTAATCATAATCCCAATGTAAATAATGTAATAATATTAGATTTAATTTTTAAAAAAGAAGCAAACTAGTTTTAGAGTTTATTGATATTTTGATTCATTTATTATAACTTTTAAAGTCGATTTTCAGCTAAACAGTTATATTTAATGACCCCCTTCAATTTTTTGGTATCTATCAAAAATTTAAGGAATAAATATATAATTGAGAAATACAGGTAACGGGGCCCTATGGCGATACAATAATGAAGTTTAATCAATCACCTCACAAAGCTTTCTGGAGGATTTTCAGGGCATCCTGAAAATGTCTTAAAATGATAGGACGTAATGTTGAGTATAATCAGCTCTACATCTACTCTCAGCAATATAAAAATCCCTAATATGTAGGTGCATAGTTGGTAGCGGCATCGTTTTACTTCATTGTAGGTTATTTCATTTTATATTTTTCATCCAAAAACTTTCCGTTATCGTGTAAACTGTGCTGTTGACTTCGACGGCACTAAATCGACACGTGAACAGCACGTGATCACTCCATCTGTTCGCTGAACAGAGTATAGGAAGAAGTCTAGGAAATAGTTTTGCATTCTCTTGAACTTTTTTTCAAACATTTACCTTGCTAGGGGTTTACACCCATCCATTTCAGCATTTGTGCCTAAATTTACAACAATGTTATGAAACAAAATTTACAATCCTGAAATTTACGACCCTGGTATTCCGTAGTTTTATGTTTCGCGGAAGAGTTTAGAATTTTTGAAGTAATAATGTTTGAAATTGCAGATAAATTCTGTGAATTTGCCCCAGTTATAACCTTCTTTTTTTTTAAAGAGAGGATGCAGAAAATTTTATTTCAGTATTGGTCTAAAACAGAGTTTGCGAAACGTATGTTAACACTAACACTAGTTATTCAAACCTAAGTTTTTTTATTCAATTCATCATATGAGGATGGTTTCCACGCTCGTTGGAAGGGTTGAAATGATGTTCATGTACGGAGCTGAGAGCAGTTGTGCATCGAAAACAGTTGCTACTTTTAATATCAGATACCTTGAGAAAAATGTTAATCAGAAAAATGTTCAATAACTAATCAATTCCCCTTTTTTAGGTACCCGAAGCAAACGATCTCCTATTTTAAAAGAAACCAATGTTAGAATAAGCCTACAACTAACTCCTAAGACAGCCAAGTTGTACAAAATAGTGAAAGATTTGAGAAGAGTTCAAAAACACCCCTTGAAATCAAAGGAGAGCCTAAAACAGAACCTGAAGCATACAGCAGTCATTCTGGAGAATAAGATGTTTAGTAATATGAACAGAACAGTTCAAAAGTTCATTTTATCCCAAATTTATGCAAAAGAAAAACCAAAATGTATTTTTATTAAATTTCCGTAAAATGCAAGAAGCAATCGAAAAAGGGGACTTTTTAAACTTATTAAGTTTAGACATTTGTTCTAGATTATAAAGAAATGTACTAATTTGGAGATTTTAACATAAATTTGCAAAAGTTCAACAACAACATTTTAGATTTATTACCCATTTCCTATATATCGTTGATATTTTAACCAAATCGTAAGTCTTCTTTATGATTTGGTTAAAATATACTCTTTGAATCTATGAATAGCCATATTCATAGATTACATTACATTGGTGTTATGTTCGTAGCACAGAGTTTGGATTTCTTTGTAATCCAAAATCGTAAATATCTCAACCATTATTGACCGTCCTACCCGAAAACCATAATATATTTGTAAAGACAGAATAATTATCTATCAAGATATCAGTTAGTTCTGATGATACCGTCTGTTATGAGCGACGAAATGTCAACGGAGAATTTCTTCACCGACGCGGCGAACACCGGAAAGCCAAAAAGTATAGTTCATTAAAGGTTTAAGAAGCATACGCCAATTATTTTAAGGAGGCTTATTGCATAATAAAATTTACATATTGTTTTTTACACATTATTCTTTATCGAAAAATTCGTTTATGTAATGCTTTTATTTTAAGTAGAGTTGATTTAGCCGATAACTCGAATCACCATTATCCACAAAAAAAATCGATTTATGGAGACTTCGAGTTATAGAAATGTTTTATCGAAACTAGCGAATTTGTTTAAGACATTACAATTGTTTAATTACGTACATACATTTTTACTGACTTCAAACAATACTACAAACTAATTACAGTTAAAATATTCAGTAATTTGTAGTTAAAACTTCCTTTTTTGCTGATATTTTCAGTAAAAGGAGCTTCCAATTTGTTCAAAAGCTTATGGTGGTCATCAGTTGTATTGTCATTCGTTTGCAAATATGTATAAATTCAAATGTCTCAAGGAATCCGCTACCTCATTCTTGGAAGGTTGTTGAATAAATTCTTCCACTGCGGTTAAAGCCAAATGCAGTGGTTCAGAGCTGTAATGCTCAATACATTATATGTAAAAGTGTATTGTAGAATGTTAACCCTTTTTAATCACAATAAATTATGCTGCAGTTCTGAGCAATTAATCTTTGTTTGGAATCTTGATTCAGTTTCTAGAGGTAAGAGACATTTTCACTGAAACTGCATGGCGCTATCATGTTCTTTCAATAGATAAGCCAAGGGAAGCTGTTAATTAACTTAGACACATAATTAAAAAAGGAACTCCAAATCTCACCCTTTGTATTAAAAAGACATCAAGCATAGACGAACAATAAATTCATGTAGGAAAAAGTATCTTTAGATTTCAAAGCAATGTTTCAAAAAAAAAATTTATTTAGAACCTTTGCTACTTGATACAGTAAAAGCTATACTTCAATTTTAGGAATAAAGTATATAAATCAATCGGAATAACATAAATTTTAAGCATTCTTATGAATGGCTTTTATCTCAGGCTTCTAGAACAAAACTACTACTGTTACTTTGAACTATTAATTATATCACGTGCGAGAATGTGCATGAAAAAAAAAATTAAAACAAACATGTATTTCTTAAAAGTGGAACATACTTTGATAATAAAAAACGGAACCCTAAGGTGTGTGTTTTATGGATAATGCTTAATTTAAACCTTAACCTTTAGAGCTTTTCATTTATTAAATAAAATTAGAATCTACAGAGCTTACTCTCCCATTTTTTTCCCATATTCCTTTAAAAATCGTTTAAAAAGGTATTTTATTTTTAAAGCAATAAATTTATTCTTAAATAAAGCGCACTCATGGCCCAATTTTTTTAAGCTCGTGTTATATGAAAAAGCTTAAATAATTAATTAGCTCATTTAATAGTATTAGAGTACCTGGTGGACAGAGTTATCACTCGGTCTATCACTTCGAACTCCGCTCGGACTTTCAGTGTTTGTCTCAGTTTCCGTATATTATAAATAACTTTTAGTCCATATAATACTGGTGGCGCCATCGTGCGGTCAACGATCAAACTATCATCCGTAGTCACGTCCACCGATGGATACCGTCTATACTGTATTGATAGATGATGCCGTACATGCTGCAATACAGCACTGTGCTGTATAGCAGTTATCCTCACAACTGTATTTATTTGTGAAGTTATTTTATTTAGTGAAGACTTAAAACCAGTTATTATAGTCTTGTCTCATCCAACTTTATAAATCCTGCAAATAGCGGCTAGCAACGTAAAGTCATCTTTGAGATCACAAAATACATACATACACACAATTGCTCGTTTAGTAGTATAAGTTATGTGTAAACATACAGCACATTTCACAATTATAACTCTTTCGTGTATATTTGCAAGAATAAAATACGTTCCATCGAACAAAGGCTCCTTGAATTAAAGAAGTTACTTTGACTTTCTTTTGCAATTTTATATCTAAAAATGACAGAAAGACAGAATGACGATATCAGTATAAGTGAAGTGAGATATAAAGTGGACATTGTACACATATATTATAATACTATGTTTACTATTTGATAAATAATGCGAGATTAAAATCGAGAATGTATTGTTAAAAATCAAAAAGCACAATAGGTACAAAACATTCAGTTCAGTCCATAAGATTGCCTATTTTTCAAAGATAGGGCAGAAATGTTTTGCTAACGAAAATGCTAACTTTTGTTATAATATTTGCAGTATCGGATTAGGAATTGGCATAACTTTAAATTGTATTATCTCGATTTTGCATTAAAAAAGTAATCGTATCAAGAAATTCATTAAATCTCTTTAAATTATGTGTATTATTGCTCCGTGTAAACATGGTAAAGGAATATTTTATATTATTAGTTGTAATTATTAATATTGCCACTACATTAGGTAACTGTTCATACATTGCTGATCATATTCAAAATTTACGCCATATGAACCTAATTCAGGTCAGCCCCGTCTAATAACCATACACAGTCATAAGTGCACCAATTTTTAACGCGACAGTCAGTTGCCTAAATCATTTTATATACTAAAAAAATGCGATTTTATGCCAACTTCAAAAAGTTTGCACAAAAATTGGAAAAAAACTTGAGAAACAGTTTTCAATTTATAACAAACATATTTTTTTAGAATTTTTCAAGAATGTATTTAAACTAAATTATATTATACATAATCTATCTATCTAATATTATTAAACGAGTTAATCTTGTATGTATGCA
Organism: Diorygopyx duplodentatus; assembly: GCA_033557515.1. Classification (NCBI taxonomy): domain Eukaryota; kingdom Metazoa; phylum Arthropoda; class Insecta; order Coleoptera; family Scarabaeidae; genus Diorygopyx; species Diorygopyx duplodentatus. The sequence continues at coordinate 6,349 of JAWQRJ010000343.1, forward strand.
TGTATTATAAAACGGCGTAACTTTGCCCACCAATATTTGCAGGATTTCAAGCTTGTGTATGAAAAATCGATTTAGATAGATCACAAGTTCCAAAAAACTCATTTTATACGTTTTTTTACTAACACTAACGAGTTAATTTGGCCTTTAACCACGCGATGGTGCTGCCAGTATCTATCTAACACGATTAAACAAGCTACAATTGTATGTTCATTTGTATTTTCTGATCTTGGAAACGGTGGGTGGAACTTCGCCGGCTGATATTTGCAGGATTTCAAAATTCCGGTGCGCAGGAAAAATTTGATTTAGATAGGCCTCACGTTTTGAATATTCTTATTCTTATATTCTTAAACGTGCTAATCTTGTTTCTATATAAATATATATATTTGTACGTTTTGTCTAAGGCACGGAGCCCTAAGCGCGGGTGATGTTTGCGGGAACTGGAAAAGTCGATTGAGGTAGGTGAAACTGACCTTTCGTCAAACAGGTCAGTTCGTCAACCAGTCGTACACTCTTGGTTGCATATATGAACTAGCTCGGTCTATTGCTATCAGGGCGATCTTTGTTAGGGGAGGAAAACAATGTTTTTTTTTTAATGTTTTTAACCCCGAGCGAGCTCGGTCTTCCAGGTACTTTGCTATTAACGACGATTTGAGTTAATTTGAACTGAAATAATATATTATACTTTTCCGATTTTGGTTTATTAGTAAGTTTATTTACTATGGAAAATGTTTCTGAAATTATCTTCTTATGACGTTTCCTCTGAATGTGATCTCAGATGAAAACATAGGGTAGGCAGAAGTGATCTAATAAATAAATCATAATCAAAAGAGTATAATTTACTTTTCACCCCTAATGCTCTATTTATTAAAACAACATCAGGAATGGTATTCCTGGGTAATATTTCAAAACTTTATTACCTATATCTTAAAAACTATGAAGTCTAGAGAACGAAAAAGTTTACTACAGTTTGTACCTGGACGTTAGTCACAAGTGTATAGTTTCAAGAAGTCTGAGACAGTAGCTGTGATAATAATTTTTCTGCGTGATTTGATATAAAATGACCTTTGAGTGTACTTTACCTAAGTATGATTTGTAATAAATATAATATTTTTGTAATAAAATTGGTTAGTTGTTAAAAAAACTACAAATAAAAACCAAAACCTACATACCACTAGCATTCAACACTAGCAACACCTCATTTCCGACGCCATGGAAATTCTTCTCATGCCTCAAGCGGTTACCAGAAGTAGAAAAAGACTTATCGCAATACGAACACTTTTTGTTGTTACTCATTGTTACCCTGGGCACAGTAGCAGGCTTGTGAAATGCATAGCCATTTAGTACTTTTTCTACGGTTACCAGAAAGAAAAGAAAAAACCAAAGAAATCAAAAAACAGCCAAGAGCCAAAGCTTTGATTAATGTTAAAACGCTTCTACGTACCGTTGACATCTGCTGTAGCTACTTGTAAATCTTCGGTTAAGGGCCGGTGCGGTGACAGCACTGGAGGATTGTCATAGTAATCTTCGTCTATCGTACAGGGTTCAGATTTAATAGTTACCTAAATAGAGAATGCAATTTAAAAAAAGGATGCTACTACTGGTTTTGCTTAAACACATACTTGTTCAGTACTTCCATCTTTACTTATTTCTTCTCTGTCCACTGGTTCATTTTTTATCTGTATGGTCTAAAATAATTATTGAATGAAAACTTGACAAACATAAATTATGGAAGATGTCAAATGAGAGTAAAAGATATGTAAATCAAACAGGTATAAAATAAACGCAGATTATAATTTAATCAATTATTTGATAATAAACTATATCAAATAAACTATTAACATCTTAATAAGTGCAGTAAGTTTAGAAAATAACTACGTTCAGAATTTAAAAAATCTAAGCCACCTTTACGATAACTTACTTGTATAGAGAAGTTGAAATATCAATTATATTTTTACAGAAGAGATATATGTACAGATGAAGTGATATTTTAGATGCATTGATACAGATTATGAATATAATATTTGTTTCTTTGTTTGTGTATGTTATTAAGTGCTTGCAATAAACACACCTATATTTTATGACTTCAGCTCCAGTAGCTGAAGTCATAAAATATAGGTGTGAATGAAAACCCCCTCATAAATATAAAGTGTCAAAGATTTCCAGATCTTTTGCAACCGGTATTCAGGGCCGGACTTTACCTAGGTATACCTTTTTTCAAACTCTTTAACGGGGATTTTAATTATACATTTGAAAAGATAAAAATATTTGGTAGGTGCCATTTAAAAAAACACTTTCTGTCATTTAAAGTTTTCTTATTTCAAAATTCAATTTTGTAAAGAATGTATGTAAGAATGTCCCATCAAATGTATTTCTGAAAAATTCAATGTCTGAACTAATGGTTAATAAAGTATGAATATTATCGCATAAGTCTAATTATGAAAATTCGATTTTTCAAAATGTTGCTGCGGTTGCATCATTTTTGCGAAAAAATTCAATATCTTGAAAACGATTAAGTTTAGGCCTGGCAAATGTCTTACGAAAGTTGTTGAACATTAAGAAAACGTTGAACATTACAATTGTGGTCATTCCATTTAAATTAACAAAGCTATTGTCAACTTCCGGTATAACCGGAACCGCCTGCTTATTGAAAATATTTATATCTTTTAGTTCCTTCCTACCATATTCAAATCCAAATTTTCAGACTTCTAGCTTTATCTGTTCCCCATATATTTCTAATGGACAGTCTACGGTAGACACCTGTATATACCTATTATGGAAAATTTCAAAGATCTGTGCAAATGTGAATTTCTCGTTAAAAAAAAAATAGAAAAAAAGTTCCTAACAAACTTCTAGTAAGGATTTTTAAAAAAGATTTTTAAGAAACCAGGTAAATGTGCTATTTGATCCCATGAGTATTCTGCTGGAATGTGTTTATAATAAAAAGGCTCAAATATTAACAGTATTAATAGTAAATCAGCTGTCCCGTTTTAACTTAATGCATACAAAAGTTGCATTAAGTAGATCATGAGTCATTTAGAAACCTATGAAATTGTTCCTGAAACTGAGCTGGTACGGCTGATATCTGTGAAATTTGCTGGATCTGTGAAATGTCACGGATCACGCACATCTTTGCACATCGAAAAATCATTATCATCATTAAATAAAATACTTTTCTTGCAAGTAATCTTAATCTACAAATGTTTTTATGTTAAAATACTAAGATTTTTAATGCTATTTAAAAATAATTGCAGACATTTCAAGGAAAATTCTTTGAGACAAAAGTTCGTCCTTTCTTCCATTTAATTCAAATCTGCAATAAAAAAAATACCATTTTTGGATTTACCCCTGATTTAGTGGTTACATTTTGTGGATTTTTTTTTGGAAATAATTTCCCTCCATTTTATAAAGGGTGTGTGGATAGACTAGAACATCCGGTATATCCAATTGGTTCAACAGAGTAAGGTAACACACTGACTGCCAAAATTACATAGAACAAAGGAAGAACAATTGATAATTGCTTTTATATTTAATTAATTAGTTATCTCATAGTTGGCAGCCAATGTGTGAAAGCCGCTTATCATTTTTGTTTTGCTTTCAGATACTTGCGCAAAAATATATCTGGAGCACTTTTTACCCGCAGTATTTTGGCATAATGATCCTCAATAGCTTTGTTGCTTATGCAGCAACTTAAAAAATTAAATGTAGATAAATGTGATAAGAGTGAAATTGAAATTATCAAAAAAAGCTATAAAGCTTTTTTCGTAGGGCTTTTCCTGTAGAATATAATGGTATTAACTTATTTATTCTATTACAATTTTAATGAAGTGACATAACCTATACATTTTTCGACAAGTTAATTTTGATTTCAATACATGATATTCTGTGAGTACTTTTCAAAAATATACAGTTTGTACCTAACATAGCTCGTATTCAAGTAATCGTCCATTTCTTGTTTAACAGGTATTATCTTAGGATGCTCTGAAGAAATATGGTTATTTGCAACTAGTAGGCTATGAAACAAAAATGAGAAGGGAATTTTGCAGAGTATTGGGATAATGTCGAGCAAAGCATTACCCAAAACCTCATCGAGTAGTTTGCAAACGAAATGCTAGAAGAAATTCAACTAAACAATGGCAGCGGAACTTCAAAATTATGGATGCGGAAAATTTAAGTGTTGAAAATGCAGTCATCTTATTTGAACTTTTTTGTTTTCAGGGTCACCAAATGCAATAAGCGCTTGTTTCCAGTCATCCAAAATTCATACTGATGAACGAGAAAGAGCTAATTATTGAAATTATATTAAGTACCACAAACTACTATTTTTTGAAAACGCTGAAAATCGACTTCTAGTTTTGCTATTTAACTTTTTATTATGTTTCATATTTCTATATTTTCATGTGCTACTTTATTTTTTGGTGCCCAACACTACCTCCAAGCTCTGCAAAAGTGACACTTTCCATCTTATTTTTGCTTCCTAGGCTACAAGATGCAAATAACGGGATTCCGGGGCCAGAAATCGATTGATATTTTCAAATCAAATTAATATTTTCGTGTTTATTAATATATTTTATCTTAAAATAATAATAGAAGTAATAAACAATAAATGGTTTATCTAACAAATGCAATATGTTATTTGTTGTAATTAGAATAAATTGTGATAAAAACGAATATAGAGATATGGTTTTATTCTGGGGCAGAAATAATTTCTTTATAATAACTATTCATTAAATTAAATGATTTTTTTAAAATTCTTATTATATACTTATTATATTATAATTATTCATTAAAGGATAAATTAAATTAATATCAATTTGCATGCAGAGTTAAACTTATTGCAATTTTATAGCTTTATAGAAATCAGAATTAATTCCTGTTTCTAACCGATACATGCGAAAATTAAATTATAATTTGTGTATGTTAACAAATTTAAAATCAACTGGTGTGGCTAACTCACACGACTTTCCCTAAACGGTGCGACTTTGGGTAAATATAGGTATGTTACTATAAAATCGATCAAAAATTTGATGGGCAATTCACACATTATTCACACCAGTACAACAAATTGAAGATAAGAAAGAGCAAAGCTAAGCTAGGTACACAAATGTCATATATGAAGTTAACAATTATAGCGAAACCGTACAATGTAAATGAATATAACTCTGAATCTGATTGATCGATTTTATATTAACATACATTTACCCAAAGTTGCACCATTTAGAGTAGGTCAGGGGGTTAGCTTCCGAATTTTCTCTACTAGTTCATTCCCTTCATATTTTATCATTTCTATTTGTATTCCATCACAACCAGCACTTTTATGATTTTTCGTGCGGGTCACTGTCTCTTCTATGTAACTTCTATAAAAATTCAAAGTAATTTAATTCCTCTGTAAGCTTTGCAGCTTAAACAATATGCTTAAAAAAAATCAGTTCTATTCCCTTTCTCCCCATTTTCTTTATCATATCAAGGTTTATACCAGCATGACCCGGGGCTTTTCCGGACAATCCATCGCAACTCTTTACTTTATTTCGACATTACCTTAATGTCATAATACGGGGTTAAGTGAGAGAAAGTCGTGGGAGTGAATCACACCAGTTGGATTATTGAATTAAAAGAAATCATGGAATCTATACATATAATAATCTACACATTGTATTGTTTTAAGTAAATTTGTTGTAATCAAAAATTTGTTGCATTGTTGTAATCAAAAACCTGAAAAGCGTTACCATTTTTATTCAATTTTAAAAATATAGGAGTACTTAATAAATATGAAAGGATACAAAGTATCATTTCTTATTTTGACATACTTTAATTCTGTCAAAAAATGTATAGGTTAGGTCACTGTATAAATATGACAGTAGTTAAGTTCAATGAGTTATATCATTAGATTGATTCTACAAGAAAAAAATCGAAAATCGATAAATTCGAAAAATATTAGAATTAGGTTAATTTTCTCTTTCCCATCGATATTTTCATTAAAAAGTAGCCCAGGAATGCAAAAACCGCACTTTGATATCTTTACTAACAAAAAAGTTTTTCTTCTACTAGTGTTACCCCCAAACTCTCTAAATCTGCTCTCTAGGCTATATTTTTAATATGTTAATTCTCTCCATCCATGATTTTTCATTTTTTTTAAATAAAAAAATATCTTTGCAAGTGTAGCTTCTTTATGGGCCAAATATCTATGAAAAAGTATTAACCTTATTAATGGAAAGCTTGAAAGGACACCCAGATACATATTTAATTTTAAATGTTATTTATTATAGAAATATGGAAATTTATATATGGGCATTTTTATGGTCTATACAGGGAGTGTCCCAAATTAAAGAGCTACAGACTCAGTTAAATGGAACGATATGGGGGTGTTTATCTAAGCTGACCTTCTAAGAGACCTTCTTTCATTTTTCCAAAGAAAATGCATCGCCTACTAGATATCCTGAAAAAACTGAAAATTGCCATTTTCTTCAAATGTGAATATTTTCCATATTATTTATGGTATCAAAGAATTTCGAGGCAAGAAGTTGTAGATATCAAAACATTTTGTAGGATACATTATGAAAATATTTTTTACCTTGTACCAGTTTCGATTTGCGACCCAAAGTTGTATTTTTTTAAACGGAAACCATAGTTGATTTTGACATTATTAAATTGAATGATTTTTTCCCTTTCCAACAATATAAGGTATTTATCTTTCATAGTCTTTAGGAGATATAAAGAAAAATCATATTCCATAACCTACATCGCACTATCCATGATTAGGAACTATGTTTTGTTTTCAAAACAAAAGACTGCATATCTGGTATTTATTATCTTTTGTGCTGTAGTAGATAAAGAAAAAAGATTTTCTGAAAAAACAGTTCTGCTCAAATTTAGTAGGTCAATAAATTGCAAAAAACAGGAAACATGGAAGCAATAAACATGGTAACAATGAACATGGAAGCAATAAACATGGTAACAGCAAAGATGATAACAATAAACATAGTAACAATAAACATGGAAACAATAAACATGGTAAAAATAAACACGATAACAATAAACCAAAATTTTCTTACAAAAGATGTTCAATATGTCAGCCGTTTACTTCTAAACATTTGGTAACACACTTTTTGACACTTTTTCTACAATTCATTAATTGATGAACACTAACGGAGTTAAAAGCTTGTATGATACTTTGTTACAAATCATTAATACTGTTATAACAAATTCCATATACCACATTTTTTATATGGCCCCATAGGAAAAAATCTAGTGGTGAGAAATCCGGAGATCTCGGTGGCCATCTTATGGGACTGTTCGTTCGTTAAATATTCAGCAACAATACTTGAATTATGTGCCGGGGCGCCCTCCTGCTGAAAGACAATAGTTCTCTCCTCTTGAATTGGTAGATCATTCAACGCATCTTCAATTTCCTGTTGCAGCAGTTCGAGATATCGGTTTGAGTTAAGTGTTTCGATGAAAATAAACGGACCTATTAAACGGTTTCCCAAAATGCCGCACCACACGTTAAATCCAAATCGTTCCTGAAAACGTGACTGTCGAACTATTTTTGGATTTTCATTATTCCAATAATGGTAATTATTCCGATGCCATTGTTTGTAAATCGACTTTTCATCAATCCAAAGAATTTTATTGGGGAAAGTCAAATAATTCGCAATTTGATAATCATAATCATCAATCTTTCATAATCAGTTTCGTTCATTTCTTGGCATATCATTGGTTTGTAGGGGTGAAATTTATTTTTCTTTAAAACATCCGTTTTTTCATAGTTTGAAAAACCATTATCAATGTACACTATGAATAATTGATGGCAACTACAACTTATGACACGATAGTGATTCAACAATATTATTGCCAGATGTGTAGTCTTGTGTTTCAATCATGGATAGTGTGATGTGAGTTAAAATCTGTGTGGAATGTGATTTTTCTTCATATCTCCTAAACTATGAAAGATAAATACCTCGAACCTTATATCGGTGGAAAGGGAAAAAAGCAAATAATTTAATAATGTCAAAATCAACTAAGGTTTCCATTTAAAAAAATACAACTTTGGGTCATATCTCGAAACTGGTGCAAGGTAAAAAGTATTTTTATAATCTATCCTACTGAATATTTTGATATCTACAACTTTTTTCCTCGAAATTTTTTGATACGATAAATAATATGGAAAATATTCACGTTTGAAGAAAATGACGATTTTCAGTTTTTTTCAGGATATCTAGTAGGCGATGCATTTTTTTATTTTGAAAAACAGAAGAAGGTCTGAACAACTTAGATAAGCACCCCCATATTGTACCATTTAACCGAGCCTGTGGCTCTTACAGTTTCCAAGATACCAATCGTGAGTGGTACCTTACAAAACTACAATTTTTAGTGCAAGAGAAATTGTTAGTTCTGGTGAAAAATAGATTTTTTTATGTTGCCATTGCAATGTTCTTATTTTTATGAAGATGCCTTTTGTTTTGTATCTTCAATTTTGAAAAGAATTACATAACAAATAAGATTAACAAATTTATTAACAAAGTGCGGATGCACTGCCACTGTGATGAAGGTTATCTCAAAAGCATAAAGCTCTGAAAAAGATGAAACTATGATACAGGCTCGTGTAGAATGAAATTCATCAATATTGATACAAGCGATAAGAACAGACATAGAATTATTGCAAAGTAAACTAACAACAAATTCAAAGCTGTTAATTCCGACCACATAACTTCAATAATAATAGAGCCCCAATTGTAAAATAAAGGTGGAATTGGTATGTAAATAGTGTCTGAAGGCCTACTTGCAGCAAAAAAAAACTAGTTGTTTTAATTATATTATGGCCTACTACATCTTTTAAGTGGACTAAATTGGATATATTATTAATTAAATTTGATATTTGGTTAATTGCTTAGTATTTTATTTCATTTTACTGACGTTTGTGGTACTTCATTTATGTAGGAATCCAATAAATATGGATAAAATGAGATCAATTTTTAGAGGTTATGTTTTTGTAAACATGACAATTCAACAGATTTTACTCAAATTTTAGATCATGCAGTTAAATTTTGCATAATCTTTTCACCATTACAAAATCTCAATTATTAATATCTTATGAAATAAGTTGTACAAACGCAACATTTTAGGAAAATCGCAAAGATGTTGCATAAAAAAAGGAATATTGTACTAAAAACAAAAAATGCTTCATGCGGTAACTAGAAAATAATTCAAAATAGTTGACCTGAAACGTTTACTATCAAATTATGGATAAAAGAAGTATATATGTAGCTGATAAACGTCATATTTGGAAGTCTAAAAACCTTTTTGAAATTAATGATAAATTCTTCTTCTGTAACACCAAAACGTAAATTGTACTCTTTAGAACGCAACATCTAATCGAAAGCCAAATACCAAAGTAGCACAAGATCTAGGAACCTTCAAGCAAACTTCAGTCTTATTGCAGGTTATATTATAGGTTATCAGTTGTTCAGTATGTGCTATAAGAGAACAAACCATAACAAAAACAAACCTACAAGCACTTTACAATAGTGCTATCATATTGAGTAAGATAGTATAAATTCCTGAAATCATTAAAAAAAATGAGTAACTACGCTATTTTTAAAGTAAAATGCTTTTAATAGATACTGAATTTTGTGAAATATAGAAATTTTACTACTTAGATCAACATCGATAATTTCACCAATTGTTTATTTAACATGTTGCTGGTATGTGACCATGTGATATAAATGATATACCATACATACTTTAAATCTTTAAAGAGAAATCAATGCTTTCATTTGACCTTCTTAATTCAAAATGTATGCATACCATGCCGGCAATTTCAGCATTTGCGGTCCAGTTTTGTAACTTTGTTTGATTTTCCGAGCAGCTCTTCTTAAATTCTTCCCACCCATTGACTTTGTCCCGACACGAATCGCAGATCATCGTAGACAATTTATCTGTTTGTGTCACCTATTAGAAGAATACAAGGTAAGTGAATTTCAAAACAAAAGCCATCAGCAGAAACAAATAAGTGAATTTAAAACAAAATGCCATCAGCAGAAACAAATGGAAAAATTCTGACCATTAACTGATGTAATCTTATATGGCTAGTGAGTCATGGTGGTGCTTGATGAAGTAATTTACAATGGAATCTCATTATGCACTGATAAAACAAAATGAGGTCATTCAAAATGAATTGAAATTTCTCCTTAAATAGCATCACTCAAGTCGTGATTATCAAGCATCAACTCCATGAAAGATTTTGCCCACCAGCCATTTGCTTAGTGGACTGAAAATGGCTGCATTCCTGATGCTAGCGTCACCCACTTGCATTGGTTATAGAGCCCGGTCAGCACCATCAGATGCGACTTTCGGATAAATAAGTTGGCAAATCGCTAACCAATGTTGATAAAACGCTTACCTCAATGCCGACGAAGGTTATAATCTGCTGAACCAGGAGTGTTCCGGCGGTATCATTCTCAAATATTGGCTTCAACACGGCGAGCCGTTCTGATAAGCACAGGCGGCAGCAAGAGCTGTAATTTCCAAATCTTTCCTCTGCCATCGTAATAACACCTGCAACTACACCTTTATCCAGCAGTTGATCACTTTACAAACTTATTTCACACCACCGCCACTTTAATTAGATGCTATATCCACAAGATTATCCTCATTCAAGGAGGTTACGGCGACGGTGCTGTTCCAACGCCATATCCATCCCCACTTCTCCAATGCTTGCTTCCTGACGGCCAGGACTTGGCGTAGCATTGGATCTTGCAGAATAGCGATTGTAATATCCCTTGACAAAGCGATGTTTCGCTTTCAAATGTCTCGACAAAATCTGTTTTTGAAGGCCCTCAGTAGTTTTCATATTAATTGTTCGGATTTACGAAAAGTCTACTTCATGGTACAACATATTTTTCAAGGGTCATAATTGATTGATGCCGACACCAAATTCTTCCCACCAATCGATAGCTTTACCCCCTCAATTTAGATGCTTAGAACGTTTGTGCTAGACAAACTGTAAAATTTAGTTAAAATTCCGTATCTTGACTTTATTTCTGTAACATCCAGCCGTCAGCATGTGTACGAGCTTGGATGGTTTTCAACTAACGAAAAGATCCTACTTTCGTATTTAATTTCTGCTTATTTGGACCGTGAAATATATTGAAAACCTAATCCAAAAGCTGGAGCATCTGTTCCTTTATCGATAATCAGTATGGCCAGAATTTTTGGATGACCGGATGACCGGCCTAACTTAAAAAAGTTAATATGCAAAGTAGAAGATAAACGTAAACAAGGTGGTAACGGAAAAGAACGTACAGCCTATCCTGAATAATGAATTAATTAGCGTTTTGAGGAACAATTAATTTCGTAAAACTATAAGGCAGTGAATCAAGCAGGCGTTAATTGAAAATTATTTTAGGTGATCAAAAGGTAAAGATTTGCTAAAAATAGCAAAGGGTGTTGACGACGGTTGGCAACAATGCACCGTTATGTCACTAGGGAATTTTGACATTTTACAATTTTCTTTTTGTTTACTACATGGATGTCAAACGGTGTGGCCAGGAAAGTTTTCACAAGTGACGCTAAAATACTGTAAGTTAATCGCAATTTTAGGTGTTATAAGACTCCTTTGAAATTAAAATTATCGCCCAGATACTTTATTTAGTTTGGCAGTTTCACTTTTACAAACAAATTTGATGGTTTGTATTCTTCAGTATATATAAAACATCACACCTTAATTCACACATTAATTCAGAGGTAAATATGTTGATGAGGGTGGTATCAAACTTTGAATACGTGTTAGAAGCATGTATTCAATGAAACCGTTAAGCATATAAAGGTGTCCCATTATGTCGGTATTTGTATTCTGAATAAAAGTCACAATTTTTAGACAATTGTTAGTTTGATCACTTAGAAAAATGGGTCAAATATCGTCACCTGTTACCTCTGCAGATGAATTTCATTTGACTGACGTTTTTTAATACTTTTCGTCACTTTTGTGGTAAAATTTCTTTGACATCTTGAGGCATATTGACTTAGTGTGTTTGAGATATGCTGACCTGTAATTATATTCCAAAAAAAACTCAAAGGAAAAAGTCTAGTTGTTAAATTGAAATGAACTTTCATAGCAAAATTAGCATTAAACACAGTAGGCTTTAAGATTTAAGCGGCTGAGAACTGTCAAAACTGTTAGAGAACTTCGTAATTTTTTTGAGCGTAATCATGTGCCAAGCGACAACGCAATACGCAATTTAGTACGTAAGTTCGAGTCACCTGGATCGACTGCTGATGTGAAGACACCGGTGCGTCCTCGTAAGGCCCGCTCAAATGTAAATATTGGTAGAGTAGCTGAAAGTGTTACCAGTAAACCGAAAACATCAATTCGTCATCGTTCTCAGGAGTTGAATATGAGTAAAATTTCCCTACATCGTCTTTTGCGAAAAGATTTACGTCTATATCTGTACAAAATTCAGCTAACCCAAGAATTAAAACCTATTGACCATACAAAACGTCTAGCTTTTGCTAATTGGGTCACAGAGCAAACTCTAGGTGATGCTGAATTTTGTGACAAAATTATCTTCAGCGACGAAGCACATTTTCATCTTGGTGGGTATGTGAAAAAAATTAAATTCTCGTGTTTGGGAAGGTGAAAATCCGCGATTGATTCACGAAAAGCACGTGCATCCGCGTTGTGTTACGGTATGGTACGGTTTTTGGGCTGCAGGTGTAATTGGGCCGTATTTTTTTGGAAATGAGGCTGGTGTACCAATTGCAGTAAATGGAGAATGTTACCGTAAAATGTTAGCAGACTTTTTATGGCCTCAATTGCTAAGCCTAAACCTTGATGGTATGTTCTTCCAGCAAGACGGTGCTATGTGCCATACTTCGGGAGACACAATGGCATTATTGCGGATGAAATTTCCTGACGGTGTACGTGGTGACGTGCATTGGTCTGCAGGATCCTGCGATTTAACACCATTAGACTTATTTTTGTGGGTTTTTTAAAGAGTAGAGTCTTAAGCAAAACATTCGACAAGCTGTTGAACAAATTAATTCAGAATTATGTAAGAAAGTTATTCAAAATTTCGCAAAAAGAATTGTTAACTGTAGCGACAGCCTGTGTGAACACTTGAATGATATTGTATTTCGGACATAACAAATTTTTCCTATTGTATTTCGAACATAACTCCCATGTCTACTACGTACCAAAGTAATTAAACTGTCAGTTTTCTAAAAATTGTGACTTTTATTCAAAATACAAATACCGAAGTTCATAATGGGACACCTGTATAAAATAGATTCAAAGTTTTTGACTCGTTTATGAAGGTCGATATTTGAGAATGAATACATGAGGTCAAAGCAACCAAAAAGCATATGATAGGAGGTCTATTGTTAACAGTATCGTTAACGTAAAAGCACCATGTATTCCGCTCACTTATCGACACATTAAAAATAAATTGTTCAAAAAATCAATGTTATGTATTCTTTTAATGTTATTTCAATTTACAAAATGTGTTGTTCTTTTTTCAAAGAAAAAAGGTAAAGACACCAACCTCCTGGTAAATGTTAGGAAGCAACTTTCATCTAAAATAATTCAAGCATCGAATAGAATTTTGGATTTTGATGTGGATACTTGATACTCGGAACAGATTTTGTATTAAACTAAGACTTCGCATTGACTAAGAAGTTGTTGTATTTAATACTTAATAATTTTAGAAGATATTGTATTGCAAGTGTAGTCTTTTGTTTTAGAGATTTTTCTTCAGTTGATTTTGTCTAATTTTAATCGTAGACTTACTCCGTTCTTTTTCTTATGTGTTATATCGTTAGATGCTCGTACTGATTGTCTATTATCTATTATCTTTCTATTATGGATATGCAGGTATCCCATAAAGCTATACAGGGTGATTCAGCGTAGCGGTTACAAACTTTCAGGAGAGATAGAGTACACCTAAACCATGGGAAATCACATAGGAATGCATGGTCGGAAACGCTTTCCTGGCGCGGTAGTGACGTCACAAAACACGTCATGAACAGGGTGGGAAACCATGTTTTTATTCTTAGTACAGCAAAAAATTGATAAATAAGAACAAAAAGAGACAGCAATCTCTTTTCAGCGATTTCTCACCCCCTTTGTGTCCTTCCTTTCTTGTGTTTTGTGACGTCACTACCGCGCCAGGAAAGCGTTTCTGACCATGCATTCCTATGTGGTTTTCCATTATCTATGTGTTTTCTACAGGGTGCTGAATCACCCTGTAGAAAAAAAAATACTGGGATGTGCTTCAGGTTAAACTATGACGGTTTAACCCAATTTATCTACGCAGGTGTCTACCATAGACCGTCCATTAGAAATATATGGGGAAATTGTATGTTGAGCTTGGAAGTGTTTGCGAGGCGCTTCAGGAGGATGTTGACAGAGTTTAAGAGCAGTGGTGTAACTGCAATAGGCTTTATTTAAATATAAGCAATTGCGTTAAGATGACCTACTGTAAAAGGTTAAATGTTGTTACGTACGGTCATAACATACTTCGAGTCAATCTAGATCCTGTAAGCGCCTGTAGGGATCTTGGCGTCATATTTGAAAACAAATTGTCAATTCATAATATCAACATTGGAGTATTTATTAGCTGCCATTTTAGAATGCAGTAAGGACTTGTCAACATTGTCAAGAATTAAACATGTGAAATATCTTGATAACTCGATTTACAAATGACACCTGCATTAATTTTTCACCCTAAATATGAAATCAACCAACCTAAGTTACACAAACGTCAAAATTGATAACTAGTTGATAGGCTACCCACTTACAACAAATGAATGTATTGTCGATGGATCGCTTTTGCAGCAAGAGCTTGAAAAACCTTAAATAATCGGAAAAAGATACATTTTAGGTATAGGCTATAACCTAATACCATTTAACGAGGATTTAATTCTACATTCGATAAGATAAATAATTGGTAGGTACCATTTAAAAAAATCACTTGTCATTTAAAGTTGTCTTATTTCAAAATTCAATTTTGTAAAGAATGTACGTAAGAATGTCCCCCCAGATGCTTTTTTTTCTGAAAAGTTCAATGCCTCAACTAATTGTTAATGAAGTATGAATATTATCGCATAAGTCTAATTATGAAAATCGATTTTTCTAAATGTTGTGGTTGTATAATTTTTGTGAAAAAATTCAGTATCGCGAAAATGATTAAGAGTTTGGGCCTGGCAAACGTATTACACAAGTTGTTGAACATTGAATGTAGATTAAGGAAAAAGATATTAAAATTGGGGTCATTCTATTTAAATTAACAAAGCTATTGTCAACCTCCGGTATAACCGGAACTGTAAACTTATTGAAAATATTTTTATCTTTTAGTTCTCTTCCCACTATATTCAAATCCAAATTTTCTGACTTCTGGCTTTATCCGTTCCAAATATATATTTAATGGACAGTCTAAGGTAGACACTCTATATACAAAAGTGCATCCCCTTTGAGATATTGCCCCCAAAAAATTATAATTTTTATCATATTATCGGTAATACGTTGAAAACCATTTACGATTTGTAACTAAATTTGGGGAAACTTCAAGAAACTTTCTTTACTATACTTAGCATTCTTTGGTAAAATTTGCTTTGTCGGTCACCTACAAAAAAGGGTGAAGTGGGGTGGGGTTGGAATATCAAAATGTTATATTTTTACTTTCCTATCTTATGTGTGGTGTAATATGGACATAATATTGAACAGCCTGTTGTGAAATTTTTGTCTTTTCTGTTTCACTACTAAAATGTAGGAGTAGAAATAATATTTCATCTAGATATATCAACTCGTTTTTAAATTACAGCTATGTAAAGTATTAAATAAAAAAATTGCCCAAAAACTGCAAACAGATTTTTTTTGAATTACTGTAGGAGCTCTCCTAATTGAGCTAGAGAACTGGGAGAGATTCCATTTTACAGCATTTTTTATGCCCTGGTATACAACATACCATAGGCTAACAA